>OU015495.1:156578393-156708393 GCA_907164885.2 Dolomedes plantarius | reverse complement strand
CGTGTTTTTATTTATATTAAAAAAAAAAACCCACAACCGGTAGTATACTTTAGAAAATCCTTTTAAAGTATCTGTAGATAGTCTTAGTGTAACCAGTAGGCAAAATTCAGAAAGCTGATTTTTTTTACTTGTTACATACCGTTTTCATTTTTTGCCCACTGACTGAATTCGCTTTTCCAGTGGGCGGAAAAACGTCTTAAGATCCTAGGCGTTAAATAATAATAAGTGTATAATGCTCCACAGATTATACCCAAATGAATTATTTGTCTGCGTTTTATTCTGCGTAATTTTTTAACTCCTTTTGTTTGAACACCAAGTCGTGCATGAAGTCCTGAAAAGGACTAAACAGAAAAATACCAAAAAAACCCCCAAAAAACCCCAACTGTTAAATGATTTTACGTATCAGTTCTGCTCTAATTCAATATATACGCTTTTTTATATAAAAAGCGTTGAAAAAAACTTTACGCAAAACTTGCCCTCATAATAAAAGAAGACTTTTTACCGAAGATTAAACAATACATTTTGTAATTTAGGTTTTGAGCAACTTTTGTTCTTTTTAAATTTTTTTTAATTATTTCCATTTGTAAAGACAACGCTGGGAGTTTCTTCTTTTATTAAAGATATTCCATTTCCACGAGGAGAGAATTTTTTTTTTTAATAGCGCTTTTGTCTGGGATTAAATATTCTGTGCATTGATATTTACGTCCGAGAATTGACTTTTGAACATTGCGTTTAACACAATAGCTCCGGAGAATGAAGCGCGCGGGGAAGGATATTGCAATCCTGTATTCAAATGAAAAGGAATTATTTTTAAATTTTTAATCTTTGAAACAGCCGCGTCGTTGTTTCGTTGAATTTATGGTAATTAATTCTGGGAGCTGAGAATAAACATTTCAGGATCTAATTTTTTCGTTGAAAAAAACCCTGTTGTTAAATTTTTGTTAACCTTATTAATTGTTTGAAATTCGAGAAGTGAAAATTTCGTTTTTTTTTCTTCTTTCACTCCACAGAATTGTTTACGGTGTTGTTCAATTAGCACTTTTATACCTCTAAACGGCAGGAATGAACAGTTCTATTTATTTTGCCGTGTTTAACTGATTACTGCTAAAACCACAGCACAGAAGTAATTTCTGTAGAACAGAGTGTTCTAATTCGCAGTGCGTATACTTTTGAGAACACGTTGAGAATGCAAATTTCTTTTAACAGTGTGTTCCGTGTCGAAATATGAAACCTCGTGATGGATTAAGGCCAAATTTCGTTAGTGTTCTTAATTTGCATTCCAATATGACACCATCCTCTAAGAGTAATTTCTGTGAACATTCTCAGAACTTCGTTTTTTTTTTAACAGATAATGTTTCGACTTATACTCTTTGGTCAGTTCCTTTAACTTGAACCAGGTAACCTTGCTTTTCTTAAGATAAGCGAGTCACACATATACATTTTCAATGATGGAACTAACCTTTCAGACCAGTGGCGTAGCGAGCATAAATGGCGCCCGGGGCACGATACCTTTGTGGCACTCCCCCTGAAAAACATATAGTAATATAATATATAGACCCTATATTGGCGCCCCCGATAAACATATAATAACATAATATATAGACCTTATATTGGCACTCCCCCCCGAAAAGCATATAGTAACATAATATATAAACCTTATGTTGGTGCCCTCCCCTAAAAACATATAGTAATATAATATATAGACCTTATATTGGCGCCCCCCCATAAAATAATATAGTAATATAATATATATACCTTATATTGGTGCCCTCCCCGAAAAACATATAGTAATATAATATATAGACCTTATATTGGCGCCCTCCCCGAAAAACATATAGTAATATAATATATAGACCTTATATTGACATCCACCTCGAAAATATATAGTAATATAATATATAGATCTTACATTGGCGCCCCTCTGCGAGTGGCGCCCGGGGCATGATAGACCCCCTTGCCCCCCCCTTTGCTACGGCACTGTTTCAGACCTAAATAACATTTATTTCTCAAGATTTACAATTTGCTTGTAGTATATCCAGCACAGTTTCAATACTAACAACACCTGTTGGTTCTAGCGCCACCTATTGGAGGAAATTTTAATTCCAACACATAATACAAGCAAACAGACCATAGAAACATTTTAGAACACTTTATAAGGTACTTTTTCATTGGAAATGTGATTTTTTGCTGCCTTGAAATCTTTTTGGCTGATGCATGACTAAACTGACAAATTTGCTCTTTTATTCTGATAGAATATATTCAGTTCTATTAGCGTTTAAAATTAAAAAAAAACCTTAGAAATATTGACACGCATTTCTGAACGTGTCGGGATTCACAACAGAATAGAGGGCCCATAGCGAACTGTCGTGCCGATAAAGAAGATTTGCGAACGCTGGTTATCATTTTGATTCTTTTACATAAAATGCAATATGAAAAAAAACAAAAAACATTGACCAGCAGTCCGAAAATCCGAATTTTACTCAGGCTATTTTGAACAAGGAGCCTATATTACCATTTTTATTAACTCGCTTTCTTGTTTGTTTGTGTGTTTGTATGTTTGTACCTTACAAATCTTGCAATCGATTTTTAACTAACTTCCCGACTAGCTAGACATTTGAAACTTTTAGAATACCTCACGATGACAATGCATTATTTTAATACTTTTAGGCATCTTTAAGCAGAATTAAATACATTTTCAGTTATTTTCAGTTAATTTTGTTTTGTAGACTGGTGCAGCCATCTATTGGCCGGGATGAGAACGAAAAGTTAAACGCAAGTTAACTTCCAATTAACTTCATTTTCTTTCAAGTTGAAGGGATAATTCATCAAAAATTTTTTTAAAAAGTATTTATTAATACATAGAATTGTCAAGTTTATATGATTCAACAGAAAATTTAAAAACATGGTATATAAAAAGTTCTTTTTATCTTGTAATTTATTTAAAAACGATGGCAAACATTTCGAGATTTTTTGCTAATACATGCACCTCTAGCGTATACAGGATCCAGTTTTCGTCCTTCTCACCGGCTCCTTCTTACTGGCCAGCAATCGGCTCCGACTAGCAGGTATGCTCTATACATTTTTCCTTTCGAGATTCTATTTTTTTTCTTTTTGCTTTTACTTCTTTGAATAAAAATAAAAGCTGGTGAAAAAAAAATGGTGTTACGCATTCGAGACAGAGAGAAATTTTAGATTTTGCCTTGAATATCGTGATAATAGCTAATATATTGATAACGGAATTTTGATGAGTATTTAGAAACATAATAAGTTTTGCTTTGAATGTTTTAAATAATCGGATAATAGAAAAACTTGAATGCTCAGTGTTTTTTTTTTTTTTTACTTTGATATTGTAAATCAAAAGACTACAACAATGTTATTAAAATTTGTGGCATAGGGAAAGGAATATATAGAAACATGAATTTTAGCTTCGGACATTGTAACGTGAGACTGTCAGGGTCATACTACAACTACACATACGTGAATAAACTGCGAATAAGCTCCCCCCGTCGCCTCATGACACATTTTGGTGTCGATTAGTCCCCCCCCCCAACGCGGGGGAAGTATTTCGCCGCTTTGATCATTCGTCTTAAAACCGCTCTCCGGAGCGGTCTGAGTACGAATCATCAAAGGGACGCGGGACGCCATAAAACCTCCTCTCGGCGACGGGACCAATAAATCAGTGCTTTCCCCTACACTTCGCTCTCTGTTTCGCGAATGCGTATTCGCAGTATTAGATATCGAAACACGGATCATCTAATCTGTAGATGGCGCATTATCTAGCTATGGTACCCCTGGCGAAGTGACTTAGGCTAATTTTGAAAGCTATTTCTTCCACATCTTTTCTTGGGCTTCGACGTAGAATGTTGGACTAAAATAACTTTTTTATGATATATACTGAATTTTTTTCTACCATGAACATATAATGTATTTTTGCTTAAAGGTCCATTTCCGTTCTTATCAACGGTCGGGCTCGAGTGATTTTTTCTGCCAATACGAGGCCTCCCGTTCCGCAGATGGACGTTCTAACTGATAAAGCTAACACGACGATGTTAGGAAGTCTCATTTTTGATGACTCCCTTCGCATCTGAAATAAAATATATTGTATTGTGACGAGGTTATATTAACGTGATTCGATATATTCTATTTCTTAAAAGTAGGGGGTCATCCACATTTCAGGCCCAAAAACCACGTCTAAACACTCGCAAGCTTACGCCGGCCCCACATCAGTCGAATGATTAAAAAAAAATATATATATATTAATGTAGTTCTTCCTCCATAATGTAGTTCCTCTTCCATATAATGTAGTTTCCCATATAGGACCATAGGTGTGATTATCTCTGTGGACAAATCTCCAAATCTAGGATCTGTTATAGACCCTCTGGTCTCTCGTACGTAATCTTTGGCTATCCGGTGAGGCTCTAAGTCATCGGTAAGCAATAAAGCCGTTATCATGTCCCCACAATGTAGCTTCACTGCCAAGGACGTATATAGCGTTAAACCGAGCCTGGCTAATCTCTAGCCAAAGCATCCACATAAATTATCCGAGAGGAGACCGACTTAGAGTAAATAAACTCTTTATTCAATTATGCATTTACATATATGTACAAATTATATACAATACTGCCCTTGCAGTAGAGAAGTGGCTCACCGCCAAAGTTAACAATTTCATGGGGACGCACAATTTCATGGGGACGAATCACTCGTCTGATCCCAAGCCTGTCGGCCCCCCCAAAAAAATTCCTCTCTCAGAAGACAAACGTGTGCCTCTCAGAACAACCGCTGTCCAGCGTCGTCGGCAAAGTCTGTTCTCGAGAGCAAAGGCTACCGCCTTTTATCACCTCCTCCCCGGTTCATTCTCGAAAAGCCTGGAATATTCCGGAGACGATTAACAGTCCTCATTTCCGGGTCTTCTACGTCACTTCCGCACGAGCCATCCTCGGTCATTTCTCACTTGGGCGACACCCAGGACCAACCCACATTGTCAGTCGAGGGGTCCTACCTTTTCATAGGTCATTCGTCACTCTCTGTCTCCCAATTACTGGACAGTCGCCCTCGGGTCCGTTAACCTGCAACAGATGGGACCTTCTGGAATAGAAAACATCATTATTCCTTCCGTTTGAGTTCCTCCGCCGCCAGGAAAATTTATCGGGATGCCCCGTACACATCTGAAACTCTTTCAAACAGTTCTCAAAAGGACACATGTGGGAGAAGAGACAATTAAGTCCACTGCTTGTGGAAAAAGGGGGTTGCCGACGTGACACCGTCAACAAATTCAGTGGTGCTGCTTTATTTGGGGCAAGCATTAGGGGAGAACAGACAGCTCTGGCCAGGCCTGACCTCTGGCTCCACAGCGGTCATCTTCGTGCTCTATGGTTTGTGTCGGGCTCTAAAGTCTACCCCCTTTGCCCGAGATGCAGTTTGGCTCAGGCCACTCCTGCCCATATCCTGATATGTATTGGTTGCAAGAGGAGCAGGCTGTACGCCAATCCTGGCGCTGTTCTTTTGATAACTCAAGAATTCATGGACTCGATATGATGCATCAGTATGCTGCTGTTGGTCAAGTGGGATATGCAACAACAACAACAACAACAAATTCAGTCATCCTCAACGGTGTCTTACCCTTTAATAAATCCCGAAGTTATGATAGGTTACTGATCCTTCTATTTTACACAGCCCTGTATTTTTTTATTGGAAAAAATCCTGCCTCGCTTTAATTTTAAAGTTATATTTAGACCTGTGAATAAACCTCCTATGAAAATACCCCAATTTTGTAAGTGGGGTGTTCATAGCATACCCTTCGGTGGTTCTAATTCGTCTTATATTGGGTAAAGTAAACTCACCCTTGAGCAAGCATAAACTAGCATTCAAGACATTTTGCAAATCAAGTTCTTATCCAAATACATGATTGCTAAACTCACTCCAAAATTCGGACACGTTTAAAGTTTCTCATGAGAAAACTTAGTTATTAACTTCCTATCTGAATTAGATTGTCGAAACAAAAAATTATCTCTATCCAAAATGATTTCTAAGTTTTTAGTCAATGACATATCTACTTATCTTTATCTGATGGTGCCTGGAAAAATATTTGCGCTCAAATGCGTCTTTAAATATTCCAGTTTCCTGCTCTCTTTTAATCATTTGATCTGGTTCCTTTATTATTCCATTCTATAATTCCGTCGACTCGGATCTATTTTCCTGCCTCTTCCAGAAAATTCAATTTTATTTGTTTGTTTCGTTTCCGGAGGTGTTCTTGTGGGCTTGTGGTTATAAATTTTCGCTCCCCCCGTTCCTGTGACATCCCCTTTCAAGTTTCCGCTTCTCCCATGACGTTCTTATGAATACTTATCTTGATTTTCCTATTTATATCATAGTGTTTGATGATCCTCGCAATTTGAATTGTTGATATAAATAGTGTCACACTTACTGTTCTTCGGCCTGAGATGATGTTAAAAACTAGTTTCTTCCTTATATTTTTTGGATTTTTAACCCTTCGCAAAGTGTTGAAAATCCAAAAAGTGTTGAAAATCCGAAGCTTCGGTGGGAACATGGCAGATATAGATGGAATGTCTCTTTCCCAGGTATTCCTAACTAGAAATTCAGAGGGTATTTGTGGCTTATTACATTTCGTGGTAGCCCCAATCGTTAAACCATTTCTCCAGCTTCTATTGAACAGAACCAATTATCACAGGTTATATTAGGCTCGTTTTGTAGAGGCGTTTAGTTAGCCGAACGAGGGATTGGGTCAGGATCTTTAATTTTTGCTCTTATTAATCTAATTTTTGCCTGAACCATACAAGGCTGGTTTCGTAAATCACCCTTCCACACTGAAGACAAGATGCTGACGGAAGCATGTGTAGATTCACAGTACCCAAGGTCGAAGGGGGGGGGGGGGGGATAGCGTTGAATAAAGAGACCATAGCTGCCAGAGGGTGTCCACCCCGTTTCGCCGACACAAAATTTCCTTCCCCCCCTTTTTTCCCGTTCAAGCTTCCCTTTTGAGATATTTAGGGATTTCAAGTCGGAGAGGGTTGGGTCAACACCTTCTCCCAGCGGAGAGAAGCGGAAACTGAAAGAAAGAGCCGTCACAGAAATGACAGTTCCAGTTCCAAGAATATATAAGTAACTATATATTTATACGTAAGCCAAAGCATATTTAGTGTATATTACGAACTAAGGAATATTAGACTTCGTCCAAAATTGTGACGCAAGGAGCATTTCAAAGACTTGCAAATCTGGAAATGACTCATTTTGATAAAAAGCCCTTTAAAAGATATTTTTTTCACCTACCTTTAATATTTACTTTTCTAAAACCACCAAGTTTTCATTTTACTTTTCATTTTATATTTTAAATGCATTTTATTCCAATTTTTACATATTTTTAAAATATTAATACCCCACAAAAAAATTCAAATTTTCGTTCGATTTTTGGTAATTTGAAAGTCCACCATCCCCTTAAGACATCTAGATTTCTTCTTTATGAATATGCATAGCAGTGGTGTAGCTACATATTCAGCGCCCTGGCTCAAGTACAATCAGTGCGCCCCCTTGTTTCTCGGAAGAGTTCTGGCGAAATTTGTTTTCTATCTGATCCTCTTATTTCGATTTAAAATCTTACTGAATAACACTTAAATTTAAATTAAAGACATTTCAGCAATAAGATATTCAATTTAATAAATATTACTAAAATAATAAAACAAACTATTATTCTTTAAGTACGGAGTACCTACTAATATTTACTACATATTTATAAACTGTATTGTCAAAATGCACTTATACATGTTTAGTTTCCACATCAAAGAAAAAAAAACTTAAATTGTCGTTTTCCCTTTTTTTCGTTTGCAAATCGATCAATCAATTTCTCAAGATCAAGTTGGAAAGTTATTGTTTTTCAATTTATATAGTGGTCAATGAGTTAAGACGGTGTTGTGGCATGATACTTCTAAAATGTTTTGATTAATTTCAGCTTTGAAAAACTTCTTTCTGCTGTCGTCATCGTCACCGGTAAAGTGAAAATATCAGGCAAGCTGTAATTATGTCAAAGAAGCTACTTGAGTCTGTGGTGTGAATTAAAAGTAGTTCAGCAATTTCGCGTATTAAAGTAATTTGTTTTAATTGAATATAAAAGCACATTTTAAATCGAAGCAATTGAGGTCCAAAATTAGGTGAAATATCGGAAAGATATGCCGATTGTAACAATTCTGATCCTTCCAGAATACTTTTATCGAGTGACGCGGCAAGATATAAACATTTAAGGCAAGTGATAAACATTTAAAAAGTGTACATAACTGTCGAACGGATTCAAATCTAATAGTAAATTGATTAATTATTAAATCCATTCCTTTATAAAACACCTCGACTTTCAAATATCGTTCATTGTCTTAAATGAGTTCATCTACTTGTAATTAAGCAAAGAATTTTTTCACAAGATGCATCTTTTTTGGGGAAAACAAAGTTTAATATTCCATACAGCTGATAACTCAAAGGTATCGTTTTTTAACAAACTCCCAATTATTCTATAAGTTCTGGAATTGGGTTAGGAGTGATGAAAGCATCTCAGCGGATTTCTCTATATCTTCATGAGTACCTTGCAGCATTTTCGAGACTGTATTAATAGGTTTGAGTATTTTACTTCGCACAATTATCAAAATAATTGTTCCGAAAATTTTTCTTTGTCAGACAAGTCTATTTCTATATCAATGTGTTGTGGAAGAATTTCACTTTCTGTTTGAATTGTTTCAGGCAAAGAAATATTCGTAATATCTGTATCTGTTTTGTCTGGAGAATTATTGCCTTGATCTTACGATTTGTTTCCATTAAAATTCAACGAGTGCATTATTTGAATCGACCGTTTTAAAAAATGTTCATATTTTGGCAACTTTCATTAAAACTTCCTTTTCGGCTTCTTACATTTTTAGTCTTCGTTTTCTAAACTGAGCCCCACTTAGATTTTTTTTACATCTCTAACTACCTACAATACATATATAAATATATGGTATTTATTAACAGAATTTAATACACAGAATATATATAAATATATCTGTTAATTGCTGATAATTTTTTATTTATTACTTTTAGAAATTTTAAAAACAATTTTATTTTCTTACGTTATAAAACTAAATATTATTCTGTATGTTGCAACCTCAATTAACATAATAATTTATAAACAAACCATTTACTTTTAAAATTATACGTCGATGAATCCAAAAGCACACTGTATATAAGTAATTTAGTAAAATAGTCATAAATTTTACAAAGTCAATTAAACGGAACAATAAATTACAATCGCCAGTGCACTCAATAAGTTTTAAAAATTATATTACACATTCATTCCAGAATCAACTTCAAATCCTTACACTGTACAAAATAAACAAAGGAAATATGAAACTCTAAATACTATGCTGGCTTTAAAAAAATCCCGAATATTTGCCTCGATTCAGCGCCGGTGTTAACTTGCGCTCGTGGGATTCCCCGGATGCATGTAACTTTTTTTGCTATAAAACGCAACTTACGATACGCATAGTAAATGCTTATAGTAGTGATTTCAAACATTCTTAGCAATCATCATGCATTTTTATAGGTCTATAAAATGTTAAATTTATAATGAATATTTTCTGAAATCAAAGTTATGATTTCAGTAAAATGCATACTAATATATTTAAAAGCTTTGTTTTATTTATCTAAAAAATATTTCATTTATTTTTTGTATATTTCATAGAAAATCTGACAAATTGAATTTTTTATACAAAAGTTTTCACAAATTTTTATTTCACCCTTTCTAATTTTGCACCATGATTCGTGCGCCTGGAGCAGTTCACTCCAGGCGAGTAGTGTAGTTTGTAAATAAACATTTGTCAACGAGAAGGAGGAAGGCATTTTTGGGGCGAAACGGGGGTGGTGATTTTCCTCATTTTGGGGAATTTTACAACGAGAGGGGGAAGGAAATTTCAGTGTCGGCGAAACGGGGGGTGAACCCTGCCAGAGAGGCAGATGTTCCCACCGAAGGGTTAAAAAAACTGTGTGATCTTGCTGTGCGTATTCCACAAGTTTAATGCTAGTGATCACTTAGAGCAGTTGTTCGTAGGGATGCGACATCGATGTCGATGTTTTAAACATCGATTTATTGAAGCCGATGTTTTTTTAACATCGATGTTTTGTGCTCGATGTTTTACGTTGTCTGGATGGTTTTTTTTAATGAAAAAGTACCGTAATTAAAAAAATTTACCACGTAGCATAATTTTCACACTCAGTAAATGTAAGTTTGAATTCTGAAAAGGACGAATGCAAAAGGGGGAATGATTCCTTAGCAAATAGACAAATAGCGATTAACAACCAATGAACCAATCAGAGCGCTTGGAATGTTCCTGACACTCCAGAACCTTCCATGGGGTTTTATTTTACAAATAGTATATACACGAGTGCATCCATTTAAGTCTTTGTTTTGTGCTGGTTTTAGTATATAAGTTGACGTTAATATTATTAGTAAGATGCCTCCCAAAAGTACCGTTTGGAAATATTTTTACAAAACCTCTGACAAATTGGCAAAATGCAATATCTGCCTTAAGTCCCTCAAAACTTCTGGCAATACCACGAATTTATCTGGTCATTTGAAGGCAAAACATGGCGGTATTTACAACGAGAATTTTGAGTCATCAATGTAGCCCAAAGCAACCAAGTTTTTGTCATTTGTGTCTGCCCAATCAGAGAGTAAAATTAAATCACCCCCTCCCCCCACGACTAACGGAAGTAACATTAATGTTGGAGATTACTAAACCAGTTTCAAAACATGGATGTTCTAAAACATCGATGTTAAAAAACATCGATGGTTTTTGGGCGATGTTTTATTAGCATCGATGTTTTAATATTGAATATCGATGTTTCAAAACATCGATGTTTTGTTATCGATGTCGCATCACTAGTTGATCGCAACCTTCCCGTGGATGAGAGTACATCGAAGTTTTTCAGAAGGCATGGTGGGCACAACCAATGGTTTTTGTATCACCAATGATCATTATTAACACAATAGAAACATTTTTTTCTTCAACAGTATGTTACGAACCTTCTAATATTATTACAAAGATTCTGTTTTGCAAATATTTAAGAAAAAGAAGAAACATAAATAAAACTTTGATTATTTTATTTTATAAGTAGGTACATGGAAATAGAAAAAAATAGTAGTATAAACGGGTTTATTACTTATAAATAATTTATTTAAAATTTAATGAGATTATTGACTCTGAACTGAATTAGTTAATTTTTCGCAATTGGGAATATCAGATGATATTCCCGTTCCTAACCTTTAGCTTACGGGGTCCACTTTTCTGATTCCCTCTTTAGAACGGGAAATTTCATACCCCCCTTTGTAAGAACGGCCATAAGGGGGCTTAAAGGGGGCTTCGTACAGATATGTTGAACCTAAGTAAGATTTTATTTTACAGGAAGCATTTTTAAGATTAGAAATCTTTTTTACGATAAACGATATTCCAAAAAGTTCTTATCAGACGATCAGACAAAGAAATCAGACATAAGACGAAAGAAATTTTAAAATAAAGTCGGGCGCATTCCAACACCTTGGCGTGCACATGGTTGAGATCCATTGGCTTAGAGAATTGGTACACTTGTTCTTCTTACCGAGACGGGAGGAGCTACTTTGGAGTAACACCCAACGAAATTAGCACTGTAAGAACTTTGCCTTAAATAAAAGACTGTCGGCCTTTTTGTATTTAATGATTTAATTACACTTCTCGGCTAAATACAGGCTATTTACATTATATATAAAAAGATTGAATTCGTGGGTTCACGGCATCGACAAGGAAGGTCAGACAGTTGTCGCTGCGCTCATTCAAGTTTATCTAGCCCCGACAGTATCTCCTTGTCTCCGGCTCCAACGTCACTCTGAATACCTTAGTCTCTGAATCACTGACATGAAATTAACTCGCGTCCAGCAACTTTATATACCTTCGCTGAACGTTGTCGAAAGGTCTGGAAAACGCCGCCTTTCTTTATTCAGTTACGTTCCCAGACGACCAGGCGCCTCCGGTCGGCAACTTCCTTTTTGTAGCTGACGAACTCTTCTGTGAGCTGTCGGTAGCACTTCCGGACATTATGTCGCAAAGCGACTTTCTGTCTGCATCTGTCCAAATCGATTATGTTCACAAACCGCGCGTTGGTTGGTCTCCCCGGAATTTCCTCGCGAAAAATTCGCTGTTGTACGGGAGTCGTTACAGCACCTATAACTATGGAAATGTGTAAAATTATTGGCTTTTACTTTAAATGTTTTAAATAAAGAGCATACATGTATAAACTCACATATAAAGCTGTGTCATTTCAGCGAAGTCCCTCAAGAAACTTCCTTATAAAATATACTTCGTTAATTAATTAATTTACGTAACAAAGACTTAACCTAATGTTGTGAAAAAGTTCGAAAAACTGATCTAAGCTATTATTGTTGTTGTTTCTAGTGCACCCTAGCCGGAATTTTTTCCATACGAGGTCCATATAGCTACCGGGCTAAAGGGTGCGTGTCCGGTTTATAATAGCACCACAAGGTTTGGAGTCTGATTTAGCCAGGTGCCACCGCAATTTTGACCGGGCACCCCCAAGGGCGACATCTTGGGGGGGGGGGTATCATACCCTCTCCTATCCTCTCTGACCTCATAGAGGGATTCTCGGGTCAACGGATATAACGTGCCCATATCCGAACAAGACACGGAGGTATTTAATGGCGCGCGTCTGGATTCGATCCGAGCACCCTCGGAACCGAAAGCCGACGCGCTACCACTTAGCTACCTTGAGGCCGTTTAATCTACTATAGTTGCTAAGTAGTATAGTACAACATGAACAGTTAATGTAAATCAATTTTCATCTATGAAATAAGTGGAAATGAATATTTAATAGATAACGAGACTATATTTATATAATAGAAATACTACCCACAAAACCTTATCCAATAAGCTACATTACTCACGTCTCTTAAAAATGTATAAGAAAATAAAAATGATAAAGAGTTTAAAGTGAGTCACGCAAAAAGATACTTGCAACAATAAAGACAGTTTCCAGAATTCTGAACTTGATAAATAGTAACGATTCGGGTGTTCCATATTCCATCTACGTTCTTATAAAGGTGGAGAGACAATCCCCTATTCTGTCCCGAGCTCTTTCAGTATGAAAAGGATTTTGGTTATAAGGATTTTCGCGATAAATATTGGAGTGCTTCATCTGTAGCACGTTCCTTAAAACTGTTACTTCGAACTATATAGACCAGGGTTATTTATATTTCCATACAGGAAAACACTATGCTGTGTAGAAATTGTTTTCGTGATTTGGGAATTATTATACACGTAAGTGTTTTTCAAAGAAAACAGAGCAGAAGAAAACTTAATTAAAAAGAAGACTGAGATAAGTAGAGACTCTTCTGAACTTATATGTTCTTGAAATATTTCTTTAAATATTTTTAAACAAATCGCTAAATTTGATAAATAAAGTTATATCTTCAACATATCACCAGAAATTCTTTGGAAGTGTACTTTTAATGTCTTGCTTCTATATCATAACTTTGAATAAAACGGACAAAAAAAAATTTTAACTTTACAAAATAATTGAATTAAACAGGGATATCTTGCTTCAAACTGCCTGTCGCGATGATGAAAAAAGCCCCATAAATAATAAAACTGAATTTAGCATAAACTTCGAAAATTGGCCTTCCCTGAGGGGTTACTATATTTCCCTCTTTTTGTGAAAAACCTTTTTTTTTCGCTCAACGATAGTTATTGATAATTCGCTTTGAATTTTAAATCAAATGATACTATTCTAGATCTTTCAAAAAATCCTGATATTTTTTTATCCGCCTTTCAATTTTATGGACGTAACTTTAAAAAGTGTTACGATAAAACAAAAGTAGATTGCTCGATAACAATTTATTTTTGGGAATGAGAGAGGTTTTTTTCCCCTCAAACTTAAGCTGAAAAGTATTAAGCTGAAGCATGTATAATTTTATTAATACTTTATATGCAGAAAAAAAATGCTGAAAAATATTGGAAGACGTAGAAAGTTTGTAATTTTTTTGGTCTGAAGAGATAATTTAATCTCTAAAAAGCGTTGTTAAGCTTTACAGTAAAATTCTCTGAATAAGATTATATTTTGGGATTTAAACAAACTCATCGGAAAGCATATCTACTTGCTCCTTCTACTGTGAGTTTACTTTCTCCCTTTTTTTTATTTTAACATTTTGTTCTACATCAAAATAAATTTTAACTTTAATGAAAAAAAAAACAAACTTCAAAGCATCTGAAAAAGTTTATTTCTTATTTTGCATCAAAAGGAGAACTGCTTTAAAGATCTAAAAACGAATATTCGAAATTAAAGTTTAAATAGCCTTTAGATCTATGGGAAAAACAAATCTGACACTTTCTCGTAATTTATAAAAAGCGTAAACAGAAGCTAAGTTCTTTGCAAAGCAGAACTGAAATTAGAAAAAAAAAAAAAAAACTTTCCTGTGCCTACTCTCTACAGTTAACTCGTTTCCTGAAATTTTCTTTTGACGTTTTAAGGGATTATATATATATATATATGTATATATATATATATATATATATATATATATATATATATATATATATATATATATATATATATATATATATATATATACATACATACATATATATATATATATATATATATATATATATATATATATATATATATATATATATATATATATATATATATATATTCATATATTTTCTCTTCAAGAACTCAGAAAAGGATTTAGTTATAAGGATTTTCGCTATAAATATTGGAGTACTTCATCTGCAGCACTTTATTAAAACTGTTACTTTGCACTACATCGACTGGGGTAATTTATACAGTGAAACTTCTCTAGCCGGCCTACCCTGTTTGACGGTCACCCTTCTATATGGACATATTTTGTTCAGAGCTGATTAAAGACTCTCCAGGGCCAGTATTATGGAAGAAGCCTCTTTTCGACGGCTACCCCTCAAAACGGCCATTTTATTTCGGAACTCTTACTGGCTGCTGTACCGTAAAAACACAGCTAGTTAACAAGAAGAAAACAAAACCATATTTCATATTGATGAGACGAGGGGCAACACATCACAAACATTGGTGTGGAACACATCACATAACTGTAAAATAATAACGCAGCTACTCAACAGAATCGAAAATAGACGAGGGATATCACCTCTAAAACATAGGTGTGGAACACATCACATTATAACTGTAGCATAATATCGCAGCTACTCAACAGAATCAAAAATAGACGAGGGATATCACCTCTAAAACATAGGTGTAGCTCAGCACGAACAACCCTTTTTTCTCCCTGCTCGTTCTATCTTTTTTTCCTACTTCACTTCAGTTCGCTCTCATTTAAAAGCCTCAATTCGGGTCTCGATCGGGAGGTCGTCACATCGCCATAGAGAAGTTTCACTGTATTTCCCTACAGGGAAGAACTTTGCTGTGCAGAAATTGTATTCGTGATGAGTGAGTTATTATACACGTAAATATTTTTCAAAGAAAAAGTTCAGCAGAAAACTTAATTAAAAAGAAGACTTAGTTAAGTGGAGACTCTACTTTATTTACAAATATTTCTTTAAATATTTTTAAACAAATTGCTATCGTAAATCCTTTGACTTTAGAACTAAGTATTCGTTGATACATTTTACGTTAATAAAGTAAGGTGTGGAGGCCCGGTTGGCAAGAGCAGCGGACCAGTGATCTGAACGTCTCTGGTTCGATGCTAATGGCGCTGACAAATCCACCGCCGTGTACGCTAATGGCTGCTGGTGCAAGTAAAATCCGTCGTGGCTGCAATCACCTCCAAGTTCTCAAAATTTACCTCTGGAGGCGCGGGGTCAAGTGTACCGGTCTCGTCACTTGACTCGGTTCAAAATTACGGGATCGGATCCTTAGCCAAGCCAAGTCGGACTCCGACCCTTGTGGGGGCTAAGTTATAACCGGAGCCGTATCTTCGAGCCCGATAGCCCTTAATGTCCTTGATCCGAGGCTGCTGTCGGTCAAGGGGCATAAGCCACAACAACACAGCAACAACATTAATAAAGTATGTGCTTCGAAACTCTACAAAGGTCTTTTCCCCTTGTTCCTGTTCTGCTGCTCCTGCGAATCCTTCCCACATTGTGGACTGTTTAGGTATCCCCGTCATCAAGCTCTCCGAGGATCTGGAAAACTGCTGCCTCCCATTTGCTCACAAGACAGAGCCTCATGGACTTGGTCTAGCCTTTTCTAGTCCAGGGGTCTTAGAAACAAGAGCAACATTGATGCTCGGGGGAGGAAATGAATCCCAATTGTCGAAATTTTGGTTCAGCCGTATTGCGCTGCTTTAGGTTTGTTTTCCCTGCTTATGCCACTTGATCGACAGCAATATCAGATCAAGTCCCGAAGGCTATGGACAATGAAGGTGCGGCTCTTGTTTTGACTGGCGGCACAAGGGTCCACAAGTCCGACTTGGCCAAAGGGCCAGTCCCGTAATTTTGAACCGAGTCCAGTGACGAGACCAGAACACTTGACCCCGCACCTCCAGAGGTAATTGTGAGAACTTGGAGGACATTGCAGCCACGACGTATTTTACGTGAACCAGCCGCCATTAGTGTACACAGCAGGGGATTTGTCAGCGACGAGCATCGAACCAATGACTTTCCGATCACTAGCCCTGCTGTCCTTGCCAACTGGGCCACTGCGCTCGTTGGATTTTGTTTATAAAGTAAAACAAGAAAGAAAATGATAATCATCAGAAAATTAATCTAATATTTTTTCTATGCATTGAAATATTTAACAACAAAATTTTTAAAGCATAAGAAAAAATTAAGCATTCGAATTAAACTTTTAAATGCTGGACCACTGCGCCCGTTAGTTTTATCATAAAGTAAAACAAGAAAGAAAATGATAATATCAGAAAATTAATCTAATATGTTTTTCTATGTATTGAAATATTTGACAGCAAAATTTGTACAGCATAAGGAAAAATTAAGCATTCGAATTAAACTTTTAAATACTAATCACATAAATATCCCGAATTATTAATTGAAATGGTCTTATAGGTAATTTTCCATAATTTTCTATTTTCAATAAACAGCAAGGACATTTATATGACCATTTTTGAATCATCTATATTTTCGTATTTTTCCCCGGAAAACAGGAAAACAGGATCACATACCAGTGATCACCGGTAGTTCAGTAAACCCAGCAAAATGAATACTTTTTATATCATTTGATAAATTTTAATTGGGAGTTTCGGAAACTTTCTATGTGCCATGTGTACCATGAATTCGAACCTTTTCACTTCATTGGTTTTAAGTGAATAGTTCAAAAATATATGGCTGAGATTTCGATTTTTCTTACCTGTGGGCATGTACGTCTGAATGAGTGTTTTGAAACGTCCCTCAGTTCGTTAGATTCTAGAGAATGTGGCTATTTTAAGTTCAATGTACTTAAATGTATATCTTAACAGCAATTTTTAAACATAAATCATTAAAGTTTGATTTTTTAAATTAATATTTTGAATCATATAGTTTCGAAGCCTTTTTGAATGTGGTTAAAATTAGAAAACTAATCTTTGAATTTTTTTTTTTCAAATTTTTTAAAAGAGCGTTTTGAAACCTGTTTTGAGAGTTGAAATTAAAGAAAATGTTTCTCTTTTAATATTTTTAATTTAAAACTCTTTTGGTTCGTGAACAGAAAACAAGTATTTTTTTTTTTATAACTTCTTTCTTCAGGTGAGTAGTCTTGTAAACTCGATGCTTTGTATGCTTGTTTTGTAAACACTACTTTATTAAAGATGCATTCTGCTCAAAGCATTCTATTATAACCAATTATAATATAAAAACGAATCTATTGTGCATGAAAAGCATAAAATATGCTACTCATTACGATAGAAATGGGATTTTTTTTACTGCCTCGCAAAAGGATGGTTTGTTTAAGAGAGTTTGTGTCGAGCGCAAAGACTGACACAGATGAGAGAAGCGTTTAATGATGATTTGACTAAGAAAGTTTTTTTAAACACTAAAAGAGGTTTAAAATACTGAAGAGTTTTTGAAAAGATGTTATGATTGTTGGCGCTTAAATATGTAGCAGCGCCATCTGGCTTGAAAGAACGAAAAATGTGCAGTGTACTGCGTGACTCCCAGCAGAGTTATATGTGTAATTTAACGAGTACAAAGCTGTGTTAAATTCCTGAGATGAAGTGTTTGTAATTGAGTGTCTTGTAGGAGACAAAAATAAAGTAACTGGCACTCAAAACTGAGTCTGTTGAAATTCGTTACAGCCCACATGGATGAGTAAAAACTGTACTGAGTTATCATCGTGAACAATGATTTCTATTAGAGTTTCTAAAAACGCCATAGTGACATTGCACCAGATGGGAATTCTACTTGATCTCGCATTGCAATCTCGAGTGTAGTTTCTTCAGTCAGTCATGTAGAGGAAACAAGCACTACAAATTGGTACTAGATGAAAAGTCTTCCAGATCCTAGATACATCGCGGCCTGGACCATGTCCACCTTTATCCAGAGCACGCAGATCATAAGTCGCTGGACTATTATAATAAAACTGGAGAGATGTGTGAGTTGAAAAGTCCTCCAGATTCTGCACTGCAAATCTAGCCCTTGTTTCTACAGTACACCGAGATAACCAGTCATCAGGTAACATAACAAGGATTAGAGTGGGGTACGAGGTGAAATTCTTCCTGATCCTGCATCGCAGATCTAGCTCTTGTTTCTACAGTACACTGAGACAGCCAATAATCAGGTAACGTAACAAGAATTGGAGTGGGGTACGAGGTGAAATTCTTCCTGATCCTGCATCGCAGATCTGGCTCTTGTTTCTATAGTCCAGTCATCAGGTCACATAACAAGGATTGGAGTGGGGTACGAGGTGAAATTCTTCCTGATCCTGCATCGCAGATTTAGCCCTTGTTTCTACAGTACACCGATACAGCCAGTCATCAGGTAACATAACAAGGACTAGAGTGGGGTACGAGGTGAAATTCTTCCTGATCCTGCATCGCATTGTATAATAATTGTACATAAAATTGTAAATATTATATGATTCTTGTGTTCTCATTTGATGAGCATGTAACATGGCATTCGCTGCTCAAACTAGCGGTGGGATATCTGAAGTTTGCTCGTAACCCGAATTTTAGCTCGTAACTCGAAGCAAAAATTCTACCGAGCGAATGCTTGTATCTCGAAAAATTCGTAAATCGAGAAACTTGTAAGTCGAGGTACCACTGTATATATATATATATATATATATATATATATATATATATTTTTTTTTTTGTAATAAACGCTGTAAGAAAAAAAAATAAAATAATGTATAAGAATTGCAGAAATGGCCTCGCTAAAGAAACTTAAAAAAAGCTTATTATTTTAAAATGAAAAAAAAATCAAACTCTTTATCTCCTTTAATTTTCAGACACTCTTTTTTTATGAGTTAATTTTTTTTTTCAAATTTTCAAACTAATTCGTTAAAATTTCCGTGTCTTCACTCAACCTTTCTTTATTCTATTTTCCTGCCATAAAACCTAATTCAAAACCTGTCTTCGAAATGTCAACATACACAGGAATCGTCCGTTAAATAAACTCCCAGACAACGTGTGAAATCACGCGGGAGGCGACAGCTGTTCCGATCTAATTGAATTCTGTGTGCCAGTGGTCCCCTCAGGTAGTTTGTTCGGAGGGGTTGCTAATCAAAAGAAAGTCCATTTCCTAAGTAAAAACAAAGGAATTGCTCGGTTCCGTTTTGGGGTAGAATCGCACGACTCGTGGTGCTTGGAGGGTTTGTTTAATTAGGTGATCTCGACAAAGGGAAAGTTGGTTTTAAATAGTGAGCAAATACAAATGTGACTTTAACATCCCGAGAAATTAAAAAAATAATTATAATAAAAATGGTTTCATTGTTGAGACAGAGTACCTGTTTTCTCTCAAACTATTTATGCTTCATGAAGAATCCATGCTAATTTCGAATATTTTACCAAAATGGCGGTTTATATTGAGCTGATTTATTTAAACGTGCTTCAGTCTAATTGTGTTATTCATAATTTGCGAGTTGGTGCTAATTATTCCGCATTGTTTTGAGAGG
The DNA here is from genome assembly GCA_907164885.2 of Dolomedes plantarius. Taxonomy (NCBI): domain Eukaryota; kingdom Metazoa; phylum Arthropoda; class Arachnida; order Araneae; family Dolomedidae; genus Dolomedes; species Dolomedes plantarius. The sequence continues at coordinate 156,688,281 of OU015495.1, read as the reverse complement.
AGACATCTCTGTGCCAAAGGAAGAACCTTTTCATTTGCTATTGATAACTATTGATAATTATTAATTACCGTAAGTACTTTGTGACGGATTTTAAGTTTTTTCCTGTACCAGCCGATCAGTTTTAAAAGTAGCCCAAAACGAACAATTGCAAAACATTTGTACGTCTTTTCCCTATGTAGTAATGTATTGCGATAACTCGGATCTTTAATTACCATTGAGAAATGAAGGTTGAAATGGGTCCCTCCGAGTGGGGTACTTTGTGAACATCTGTGTTTCCGCCTTGAAATCCAAGAGGAAAAATTACTCGGCTCAAAGTTAGACAGTAAAACGCATATTAAAAGCTTGATACACAGTTATATGAGCCCATTTCAAATATCGGATTGCTTTATCTATGTCTTTGACATCAAAAAGTCTTCGGGTGCCTAGGGCAGCCAGCAGTAGTTTGAGAAGAATCCAGAAATGCTTGAAAAGTTGAATCCCTTTGTCATCTCTATTTCTTTTCCCATTTTTCAATGTTTCCCAATTCGAAGAAGAAAGAGATCAAGGGCCTGTTCACATAGGAGTCCGTTGCGTAGCGTTAAGGGGAAGATGACGTTGAGACGAAAATAAACCAATCATAGGCGTTAAAAATTTCATTCCTAATCGTTTGGAGGCCTATGATTGGTTTATTTTCGTCTCAACGTCATATTTTTCCTTAACGCAACGCAACGGACTCCTATGTGAACAGGCCCTTAGGCTGTTGTGTACTAACCCTATTAGATTCGCTCACCTCAATGTTAACGTTGCGAAGTGAAGCGAAAATAGGCGCAGCGCTAGTTCACTTCACTTCGCGCAGCGCCTATTTTCGCTTCACTTCCCAACATGGGCGCTGCGGCGCATCGGCATTTTGGCCCTTAGCTAAAATTATTGAGTTGATTCCAGGACGCGATGGAAAGTACCGTATAGTCAAACTTAAGACCCAGCACGGAGAAGTTTTACGTCCCATACAACTTATTTTCCCTTTGGAGATACAGGCGAATGAAAGAAACGTAATTGGCGATAAGAAACTGGGTGTAGAGGAATCTAATTCTGGCGCTGTATGTAATTTTGAAGGTGGAACAGCACCTGATAAGATAGTAATGCAACGATACACCTCCTCTGGAAGATGTGTAAGAGCTCCTAAAAGACTGGATCTTTTTAATAATGTTTGTTATGAGCTTGAGACTCAATCTGAGTCTCAAAGGGGGGGGGGGGAGGATGTTGCGAAGTGAAGTGAACTAGCGCTGCACGCCGCTGTATATAACGCCAGGCTGGCAGTTGAGTTTGGTCTTCTGTAAGCGATTGTGCTCTGACTTTGATGCAGGATTGCTGTCTTTTGAATAAATATATTTTTTTCTTGAAGGACTTTTTGTCTTTTATTTCCAAGGCACCTAGCATCGGGTAGATGCAGACCGTGAATGAACCTTTCAATTTACAACAGTTAACCTATGGAGAAAATTTGTCTACTATTTACAGTTACATAAATGCTGATAATCCAATAAAAATGGTATTTTCAGATAGCCTGAACTTTTCTGCACCTTCCAAAGGATTAATTTTATAAATTTTGTCGATCGAAGGAATTTAGGAGCGTTTAAAACACACTTTACCAGACTTTTTCTCCGAATAATTTAAATTTTAAAATATTATTTGTATTTTTTCAAAACGATGTGCTGACGGAGAAAATGGTCTTGATTTGAGAATCAGAGCATGTCAGATTTTGAAAGAAAATTTTTAAACATTTTTGTTAGATAATAAATAGACAAGTCTATTTATTATCATGGCAAGCTTATTTAAGGCTGCTGTGTACTAACCCTATTGGATTCGCTCCCCTCAGTGTTAACCTATGGATAAAATTTGTGTACTATTTACAGCTCCATAAATGCTGATAATCTAATAAAAATGATATTTTCAGATAGCCTGAACTTTTCTGCACCTTGCAAAAAGATTCCTTTTATAAATTTCGTCCACCAAAGGAATTTATGAGCATTTAAACACACTACACCAGATTTTTACCTCGAATAATTTAAATTTTTAAATATTGTTTGCATTTTAAAAAGAAAAAAAAACGAAAAATGCCCCAAGGTGTAAAATTTTTTTCTCTGTTACGGAGTGTAATTAAAAAAAAATCTTTAAATCCAAGTCGGCAATCCTTGGACACATTTTCTCCATAGGTTAACATGGAGGTGGGCGAATTCAATAAGGTTAGTACATAGCAGCCTTAAGCAGTAATCCCTTCCTCAAACAATTCCCCTGCGTTTATAACAAAAGTGTCCTATCTAGAACTCGTACATTATAAAACTTTAATTTTTAGAAAATTTCTGAAAATTTTTCTAAATAATGTATCTATACACAGACTAACCTTGATATTAACCCTTTAGCAGGCGCGCCAATTTTTGGAACACCAGCAGGCGCGCGTGGCACAAAGTGCAACGTCTCTTTTAACCTTGATTATTCCTTTGGTAATAAAATTTTTTTTTCAAATTGAAAATAATAATTCTGCGTTTTATGACAAGATATAAAATGTTTATAATATTGAGATATATGAGGCGGTGAAAGACAAAGTGATGTAAGTCAGTAAGTCAAGTGGTGTAAGTCCAAAGCGTTTTACTGCAAAAACTACAAAATATTCCACTATAAATTGAATAAATTATAATTAATAATAATTATTATAATATTTAAAATAATAATTATTTGCAATTCCACTATAAATTGAACATGAAGATTACATTTTTGCCCTCAAATAAATAAATAAAAAGTTGAAAACAAGACTTACACTATTTTGTCCTTCGCTGCCTCATATTTATAATTAAAGGCCAAAGAATGCAGATACAATCGCCTTATTTCAAAACTGTCTGGTTTATTGGATCAAAAGACAACTTACGAATAGATTCCTTATGTCCAAAAGCCTGAAAAAATAATGAGATTGTCCCTCTTCGTGATATGCGGGATACCGTGTAATAGCTGCACATTTGATCGAGTACATCAACTCCTGCTTTTGTGGTGTTGTAATCCAGTATAATCGTTGGTTTACCACGGTTAAATCACAACTGCCAGTGAATGGAAAGGAATATAAGGGTCAGAAAATCAGACCTGCATTAGAAAGGGTGTAGCTATAAAGGGAAACTGCTTAGAACATTCAAACCTTTCATGTAAAAACAAACCATTCAAAATTGCGAAAATGTTGCACTCTGTACACGGGCAAGGTGACGCTGAAAGGTTAAACTAGATAGGAAAGCTTTAAGAGGATGAGGGACCTTTTACCTCGTTTTGTTTAAATTCTTCAATATTTTACTCCATATATAACATGTGAATAATTAATATTCTTCTTTACTACATTAAAGACACTTAGAATGCGCACATAAGTATTTTGTAGTAGAATAGGACCTGTTTTTCAAAAATTTCTTCAAAACTGTTAGCATTTTTCAAAATGCTCCATGCTTATTCATTTGCTTCTGATTTCTTCCAATTTTCGCAGGATTGTTAATTGAAGCATTTGTCCCAAAACTGTGCACAATTCCTTGAAACCACAAATATTTTTTCAAATTTATAGACCATGAAATAAAATAAAAACATGTAAAAATATAAAAAAATAACAAGCAGGTAAAAAATATATATATATATTTATGGCTTTAGATTTATACAAAATCAAATTCAATACACAATTATGTTGTTATATATATATGGTGAACTTCAATTAAAAAAATTAAGGTTTTTAAATAACATGGAATACGCATGGAGCATTTTGAAAAATGATAACATTTTTGAAATTTTCTTTTTGAAAAACAGGCATTATTCTTCCGAAAAAAATCCTTATTTTGAATTCCAAGGGTCTTTAATGTCGTAAAAAAAGAATATTGATTATTCTCATTCAATATATAGAGTTTGAGAATTGAAAAATTCGAGGTTGAAGGTGCCTTATCCTCTTAATATGGAAACTACAACTACGAAAAGCCAAAAAGAGTGTTTTTACAATTGAACTCTGTCTGAGAGATTGCCATTTTTATGGTGATCTTGTATTAGAATAAAAATGAAGCTTACAAACACGTCCAGTAAGACATCTCACCAATATTACTATAGGATTCAGTTAAACATTCCGTGTTGACTTAGCGTGTCCTCAATCCGCACTTTTCAGAAACAACAGCTACAACAACATGCCGTTTAGACGTGTCAGTAATTTTCAAGACATTCAGAAAATCACCCGAAAATGAGCTTCCGGGCAATGATATCGCGTGGGAGTCGACAGCTGACTCGATCTAATTGAATTTTGCGCACCAGTCCCTCAGGTAGTTTGCTAGAAGAGGGTGCTAATCGAAAGAATAGTCTTCCTTCCATTGCGAGGACGAACGCATTGTTTGGTTTGGATCGGGTTGGATTTCGTATGACTTTTAAAGCTCGAAGGGTCTTCCTTAATTGGCTGACCGGGGAGAAAGAGTTTTCACCCGTCTGAAACTGAAGGTAATTGAAAGTGATTATCACCCATTAAAGAGATTTTCGAAAGGCTTTAAATTAATTACGGGTTTCATTAGCGAGTCAAAATAGTTTAAGCCTAAAGTTACGGAGACAAATTAGTAAAAAAAATAAACCTGAAATTCCCCTCTAATTGAAATTCGGATTTTTAATTTTAATGGCAATTTTATGATTAAAACAAAAGGGATAAATTAGTATTCGGATAACTATTATGAGTAAACACATTCAGTGCAACTTAAATATCGCGCCAACTTTTCTTCAACACATTCTTCAGTGTTTAAATCTTAACATTGAACTTTTTTCCCAAAACCCTACAACAACAGCCCAGAAACTACAGTCGAATCCCAATATAGCGAACCCGGTATATAGCGAACTCACGGAAGTAACGAAGGAAAATTTTGGTCCCGCCGTTTTCCTATTGTACATAATTTAATTAGTATTGTATCAGTTTAGTGTAATCGATTTTAGTCGATTTATTTCATTAATGATCATTTTCAATAGATTTTATCATTTTTTTTAATACATCATTATTGAATACACATTGAAACTAATGAGTTATACATTTTGTGAACTCTAGAATTTTTCTTAACGGTTCGGATATAGCGAACCCCCGGATAAAACCAACAAAACCTTTGGTCCCTTGAAGTTCGTTATAACGGGATTCGACTGTAATTATACACTAAATATACCACATTAAAAATTCAAAAGTAAGGGCGCAGTGATCCAGTTGGCATGAGCAGCGGGCTAGTGATCTGAAAGTCACTAGTTCGATGCTCGTCCCTGGCAAATCCACTGCCGTGTACACGAATGGCGGCTGGTGCACGTAAAATCTGTCGTGTCTGCAATGTCCTCCAAGTTCTTAAAATGACCTCTGGAGATACGGGGTCAAGTGTCCTGGTCTCATCACTTGACTCGGTTCATAATTACGGAACTGGTCCTTTGGCCAATTCGGACTCCGACCCTTGTGGTGCCAGTCAAAACAGGGGCCGCACCTTCATCGCCCATAGCCTTCGGGACTTGACCTGATGTTGCTGTCGGTCAAGTGGCATAAACAACAACAAATTCTAAAGTTTATTACTAAATATTTATAAAGAAAATCACAAATAAGGTCATACGTATGACCTTGAAATTTTCGTAATTTTAATGAATCTGAAACTTTTAGAAACATTTCAACTGAAAAACTAGAACATTTTATTCTTCTTAAACTCATTTTAGGAACAGTATTTAAGAGAGTCATTTCTAAGGAAAATTTTGCAACAAGTTTCTGAAATAGTCAATTTTTTTATGTGATTGTCCACAGATTCAAGCTCGAATTGGTTCTAATATTAAAATATATGTCAGTAGAATAATTTTGCTTTAAAAATTTTAGCTGTGTGAAAGTTTTAGATTTATTTTATAGACATTAAGTTACACGAAATTCCAAATCTTTAAAAGTCTGTTTACTTAAATTATTTAGGTATTATGTTGAGCGGGCCATTTTTGTCCCGAGAGAAGTGTTTTTCAGAGGAAATAATTCTTATTTTAATGCAGTCTCTGACTGTCTTGATTAATTCTAATATTTTAGCTTTTTAAAACCATCGTTTCACTCTACTATCCATTACTTATTTTATGTATAAATGCTTTATTTTCTGCGGCAATTTGCTTCTATCTGATAGCCATGGTTTTTGACAATAGCTGTAGCTCGAATTTTCCATAAAAGTAAACTTTTTCTTACTACTGCCATGTCAATTTTACCCCATTCCTCTCGGAAAACGGTCCAAGGGGAATGGGGTAAAACGAGCCTTAGGAAAACGCATCCAAGTCCGTTCAGTGTTCTTGGATGTGTTTTCCTAAGGCTCGTTTTAATAAACCGCTAAATAATGGAAATTTGTGGTTACACTCGATGAGGCATGGGTGTATTTAAGTGACTGTAATAAAAAGAAAGATCAATTTTCTATTGCTCAACTGACGGGAATGACCGTACGAAATAGCTTCGTCAGTGTACAGAAAACTTCTCAAAGAGAGTCATGATAGTTGCAGGATTTTGTTACAACGGCAAATTAAAAATTAAAAAAAAATCTCAAAGAAAAGCCAAAATTAATTCACTGTACTACCAGCACAATATTTTAGAAGCAATTTTTGAAGAATAAATTCCCGCCTTATATGAAAAAGACTTTGATAAAGTTGAGCTTCATACGGACAAAGCCTCTAGTCACACGTCTAAATCAACTGCCACTTATTTAGCAAAGAGAGAATCAGAAATAGGAATAAAATGCATCCCATTTAATGAAATACCTGTAAAATCACCTGACGCTTCTCCAATGGACTTTTGCGTTTTCGGTTTGCGTTTCGGAGCCTCAGGAAAACGGCATCCAAGAACACAGAACGGACTTTGGAAAACGGTCCAAGGGGAATGGGGTAAAATTGACATGACAGTAATAAGGAAAAGTTTACTTTCGTGGAAGATTCAAGCTAGTGCTATTGTCAAGAACCATGGTTATCAGATAGAAGCAAATCACCACAAAAAATACTGCATTTATACATAAAACTGAACTATCAAAATCGTTTCCATAAAGTGCGAACGATCTTCTGATTATATATAGATTACGCATGTAAAATGTCTAGCAGTCATACTGTATGCATATTATTGAAATATGCTTTTGATGTTGTTGTTGTTTCTAATGGCTTTTGTTGTTTCTAATGTTTAGCAGGCTGAAGGGTGCTGCTCAGATTTTTTTTTAATAATGGCACCACAAGTTTCAGAGTCCAAGTTAGCCAGGTACTACTTCAGTTTTGATGGAGCACTCCCAGTGGTGACATCTGGGGGATCGTACCCTCTCCCACCTTCTCCCATCCTCTCTGACCTCATTAAAGGACATTCCGGTTTACGGATTTAAGGTGTCCATATCTGACCTAGACACGGATGTATTTAATGGCGCTTTTCAAGATTTGATCCGCGCACCCCCAGCACCGAAAGCCGACGCGCTACCACTAGGCTACCCCGAGCCTATAAATATGCTTTTGATAGATTAAAAATAGTAAGAAATAGTTATCGTGTAATTTATGTAATATGTAATTTACATTTACCCGTATACTAATTATGTGTCATTGTTTCTTCATTAGACTCACGAGAAGGGATCACTAATTTACGAAAGAGCTATTTCATAGTTCGGAAGATTGCTCCCAGTCATAGAAATTCGAAGGAAAATGTACGAGTAAATTTGGAAAAGGGAAAATCAACCAAACAATGCCTTAACCTTTTCCTTACGGGGTGGGATAGCATGTACCCCAAGAACACGGACCCAAGAATGAATATATATATATTTATATATATATATATATAAATACAGTCGAACCCCGTTATAACGAACTTCAAGGGACCAAAGGTTTTGTTTGCTTTATCCGGTGGTTCACTATATCCGAACCATTAAGCAAAATGCTAGAGTTCACAAAATGTATAAATCATTAATTACAATATGAATTCAATAATGATGTATTTAAAAAATGATAAAAGCTATTAAAAATGATCATTAATGAATTAAATCAACTAAAATCGATTGCATTAAACTGACACAATACTAATTAAATTACGTACAATAGGAAAACGGCGGGACCAGAATTCTCGTTCGTTATAACCGTTAGTTTGTCATACAGCGGGTTCGCTATAACGGGGTTCGACTGTATATATATACAGTGGAATCTTGATCGATCGTTTTCGGATCCATCGTTTTTCCGTATGTGTCGTTCATTTTATCCGGTCCCAACGACCATATTGCTTTGTTATGTTTCAGCATCTGTCGTTTATTTCAATCGGTCCCTTGAAAAACGATAGATCGAGATTCCACTGTATATATATATATATAAACCCCCGTTCTTACAAAGGGGGTATGATATTTCCCCCCCTAAAGAGGAAATCGGAAAAATTGGCCCCGTAAGCTAAAGGTTAAAAAACCTTTTATCTCACGGAAATGACATTTGAAAAAAAAAATGAAATTGGTTTATCGATTTTGAAGGTATTTTTTAAGTACACAAGGATTCATTAGCCCAGACGGAATCTTTAGAGCCGAATCCGAACTGCGAGAAATATAACACGACTATGATGACATACAAACAACCAAGACATCGGTACAAAAGGACAGTCCCTATAATAAATGGTTTAGCTTCAAAATAATGAGAATTAATTGAAAGTGATTCTTGAGTTATCCATAACGAGAACAGATTGATGTATCTTTTAATAAAATCATTTCAAAATAAACCTTTTTTCATAAAGTATGAACCTGTGGGTTGCCAAAAGGGATTACGAGTGGTCTAATGCGATATACTTGAATATTTCACCCAAAACTAAATGTTTGCTACGAGCGTGTTTAATATCACTGTCAAAGGCTTGTCCAATTACTTTCCAATATCTGTCATTTATTATAATACCGTCCTGGAAGTTACGAAGCCTCGATCAATTCTCGGTATACGCAGCCATTAAAGTTCTGCTGCCTGAAAAGTTCTGCTGCGTTTAAAAAGCGGTAGTTGCAAACTTGAAAAAAAAAATTAATTATTTTTATTTTAGCAAGGGAGATACCAGGTTAATGTTTAACCATTCCTTCACCAGCAATACAGGTCAAATGTCTTAAAGATTATCCAGAAATCCCTCTTATACTTATCTCACCCTCTAGCAGTTACAACGTGAAGTCATAGCTGGTTTGCAATAAAATTGTCATGATAAATTGACTGTGGTCATAATAAATTGACTGTTCAGTGCATATACTGGGTGGGCAAAAAGTCCGTATAAACTTTAAAAATTCATAAAAACCGGAAAAATAGCCAAAAAAGTTTGCAGGGATAGCATCGCTATGTCACGGGATTTTTTATAAGAAAGGAAAAATAATAACTCAAACAGCCGACAGGTGGCGCTGGTACGAGCGAATTCTGTGGAAATATGCAAATCTGACGGTTCTAAGAACGTGCGCTCCTAATCCACAACCAGTTCACCGTTGTTCCGCGATCCGCCGAGAGGTGTCATGTATACATCGGACCTGCTGCACTCTGCCGTGGCTGGATTTGTGACTAGCCTGCAATGCCTTATCCCCTGTGGAAAACGATCATGGGATTGCATGCCGTCTTACAATTTATTAAACACCTGTAATAAACGATTTAGAAGCATTCTTTTCGTTATTTACGCTTCTTTTCTTTGACTTGTGTAAGTCAGCGCCACCTGTCGGCTGTTTTTTGAGTTATTTTTTTTTCCTGTCTGAAAAAATATCCCGTGACCTAGAGATGCTAACCCTTCAAACCTTTTTTATTTTGGTTATTTTCCGGTTTTTATGAATTTTTAAAGTTTATACGGTCTTTTTGCCAACCCGGTATATATCTATGTATATAAACTTTCTTCATAGCGTATGAACCTGGGGGTATATATATATATATATATATATATATATATATATATATATGTATGTATGTATGTAGTTAATCGAGGATACACGCCATGGACAGAGAAGCAAGGATGCCTCGAGATAGCGCTCCGACTCACCTGGCCAATGAGAAAGAGGCGCGAAGAACATTTGAAATGCGAATTCTTGTGTATCGCTTCCGGTGCAAGTTCTGATACAATCTACGTGGTGCCTGCATGCACTTAACCAGCTGGGATATGTTCGGCCGTTGTAACTTCAAGGCACTAAGCCTTTTGTAAATATTTCTGTATATAGGTTAATTAAATGTTAGTATTCCTTAAGTGTTATTATTTAGTAATTGTTCTTCGAATGGCGAACTATCCCACACACACACACACACACACACACACACACACACACATATATATATATATATATATATATATATATATATATATATAGTATTTTATGGTTTGAATAGAGTCTACAAAAGAACTTGGGGCATAAAATCAGGGAATATAAAAGAGTTGTATAATAGAGCTATAGAAAAAATATTACTATATGGCATACAGTCGTGGTATACGAATACAACGATAATTTATAATAAATTAAAACAAGCACAGCGGACATTTTTACTGGTAATAACTAAAAGTTACAAGACAGTGTCCACGGATGCGTTGGCGGTTATGGCGGGTTGCATGTCGCTTGATATAAGGGCCAAAATGGAGGTGGATATATATAGAATATATAATGAAGGAGAGGAAATAATCCTGGAAGGGGTGAGCTATAATATAAGAAATTGTGAAACTAAGACTATAAGAAGAATTAGAGAATTGAAGAAATATAGTTGGACTTACCATCAAAAACCAAGAATATATATATATATATATATATATATATATAATATGCTTTCATGTAAATTTCTATTCTCTGACAGGGAAAACTTAAATGTATTTCCTAAATCTATTCTTCCATCCTGTCTTTGTTCCATTGAGTCCCCAATACCCCCTGCAAGAATTCAGTTTTAACGTACAGAGACTTGTCAACACGTATAAGATTCGACTGTTTAAATAAACTCCTCGCCGGTGATAACGCATTGGCAGAGACAGCTGATCCGATCTAATTGAATTCTATACGCCAGGTAGCGTCAGCGAGTGCTAATCGAAAGGAAAGTCCCATTTCCTAAGTGAAAACAGACGCATTGTTGAGTTCCGTTCGTATTAGATTTGAGCGAATTAAGTGCTTAGAGGGTTAATTTAATTAGGCACTCCCTGAAAGAAAGAGTTTGTTTGGAATCTAAGACAAATAAAGGTGATTTGGAACGGCAGTTGACAATATTTTAAAGGAGATTCCAATTATTTTGAGTCTTTAAAGCTGAGGATGAATCCACTTCAGTGGAAAAAAGGTTTCAGTGGAGAAATTCCCTTGAGATTTAGAGAGTGAACAATATGCAAATGTGCTTCCGTATGTAAATGAATTGAGAGTGACAAGCTCGTGATTTTTTTTAATGTATAAATAATCGAGGGAAGATTTAAAATGCTTTCTTTGCAATTGTTCCAGAATAAAATACACTGAAAACCTTTTTCTATATTCGGTATCGAGAGAAAACGTATTTGTATAACGTACATACGAAAGCTCAAGTTTACCAACGAAAAATCCTATGAAAAAAATAGTTGAAGCATATTCATGTAATTAAATAATAATAATAAAAAAAACTACCGTATTCTTCGGACCATAAGACGCATCTTTTGACATAAAAAATCATTGTGGATGCTAAAGGATATCCTACTAAATATTAATTTAACGAAAAATTAGCATATTTACTAATATGTAGAGATTTTTTACAAGTGTAGGATGACTTTTGTGAGATAAAGTTTTTGTTACTTTTTGATTATTGGTTTCTTAAAAATAAAGTTTTACCATGTTTTTAAAATATTTCATGTAGTTTTGTTAAGAATAGATTATAGATCTTATTATTAAATACCCATCCTGAAATATTCATTTTAATTAATGGATAGACCCCTATTTCATTGAAAATCGTAAGTGTACGAACACTTTTGGGAGCCACTGTATATATATATATATTGATATATATATATATATATATATATATATATATATATATATATATATATATATATATATATATATAAATATATATTAATTATTTATTATATTTATTATATTTATGATATATATATATATATATATATTAATTATTTATTATATTTATTATATATATATATATATTTAATTATATATATATTTTATCGTTATTAAGTAAGAAAGTGAAAATATCTTTATGTATCTAACAAAATACAAAATATTCTTTTCTAAAAACCCTCCCATAAATTTGAGGGTCGTTTTTATGGTCCGAAAAATACGGTATATACTACTGATTGAGTTTATTAAGTTGCTTTCCTTATTTTTCAATTTCATTAGTTTTTTGACAATATTGAATGAATAAATTTCCTTTTAAAATGCTTTTAAGAAGCCCTTTTAAAATGTCTACGAAATTAGTAAAAAAATATCATAGCAAAATATAATCAATGATATATAAAAACTGATAATTATAACTTTTCCGATGTAACACGGGAATAAATCACTAACTGTCTTTTGTGTAGTTACTTTCGGGCATAGCACATGAACTGCTGAAGCTCGTACAGTAAAACCTCGTTTATCCGGCTCTCGTTTATCCGGATCAGATTTGTAGACATTATTTTTATTTAATGTTCACATTAGGTAATAATTTTTAACAATGATAGCAAGAACGTAACTACAATTACGCCAAATATTCGCTTTTTAGTTTGATTCAATGTACAGTTCCTGCTTAGATTGTACAACAAATTATGGTAATAAAATGCTTTTTGTTGAGTTAAAGCTTTACCAGACTTATCAATTCTTTGTAAAGAAATGGTGTGAAAAGTTATTTTTATTTTTTTAATGTCCTGTAAACGAAACTATGTAATTTTGTTACAAAACAGGGTTTTTTATCGTAATAAACGGTAAGTCTACTTAGTGAAGGATTTTATTTTGCTTATTACCCATATTACCCGAAATATCCAGATTTTCGATTGTCCAGATTGCCTATGGTCCCAGTTGGTCCGGATAAACGAGGTTTTGCTTTACTTTGCTTCCTGATGCATTTAAATATCTTTATTTAATTTTAAGCCGGATTATTACTATACCACACTTATACAAATTTGTATTTGTATAAGTGTGTGGTAAAATGAATAAAATAACTATAAGTAATATGCATACACCGATAATTGAATAATAATTTGTAAAAAAAATTCTAACATTAATCTTTCATTTTATCCGATTTCTTGAGAGCTTTTATCGAGTAGCCGTAATCCTCTTAATGATGATGTCTTAAATTAAAATTTAAGTAGGCATTTTTAAGTACTAATAAAATTTTACCTCGGGACATGGGCGGATCCAGCCGATTTTCAAGGGGGAGGCTGTCTTCCACCCGGGGGGGGGGGAAGGGGAGGTTATGGAATATCCCCTGCTCAGCGGAGGGATCGAGGAGCCTCCCCCAGAAATTTTTTTAAATATACAGTGCTTGAAAACTTCTTCTTAGGCTATTTTAAGTGCCTCAAAAGCACCTTAAAATATTATTTTAAACCAAGAAATTTACATTCTCTCCCAATGTAACATGAAAACCATGGCATTTTATTCAAATACGATACATTTGGATTTTTATTTTAATTAATAAACAGTTTGGTACAGTTTTATAACATATTGGTCCATTTTTCATAATGTTATTGTTATGTAAATAATTTCAGACCTAATTAACTTAAATGTTACAAAATTGTCTCAAATCTTAAACTGTTGAGGACAAAGGATCATATCAGGCTATATTACGTAAAGACAGTATTTATAAATCTAACTCAACCTATTAAAAACTATTAATATGTTATATTTAATAAAGTAAAATACATTGCTCCCTTTGTCCAAGCTGTGATAATTTATCATATAAAAGAAACTGATATTTGGACAATTTTATGTAGGTTTGAGGTGACAAAAACAAGTTTTGGCCTAAACAACAAAGTCCAACTTCCTTTTCTTCATTTTAGCAAACCTATCAACGACTTTTTTTTGCATCAACTTTGTCCGCAATTCCTCTGTGAATGTTTAGCAGTGCTAATGCTACAAGTCTATCCTCTCTCATGGTTGTTCTCATCCAGTCCTTCAACCTTCGAAGGGTTGAAAAGGACCTCTCGGCAGTAGCTTTGCTAACCGGCAGAGTTGCAAAAATCTTCATCAATTCGTGTATTGCAGGATAAACCTCCTTGTCACACTTGATGAGAGTTTCAATGCCTGTTTCTGGAATTTCTTTATTTTTTGTGTTTGGTTGCTGATTTAACCATTTGTTTTGCCGCAGGGCAACTTCATTGCTAAAAACAGCTCCACTATGACTTGAAATGTTCCCCATAGCAAACTGAAATCTAGAAAACAAGACCTTAGCTGATTCTCTTAGGTTTGTTGGGGACATTTTAACAACCGAAGTGGGTATCATGGTTGATAGTTCAAGGAGTTTCATAATGTCATCGGGGAATCTATCTTTGATATCTTGAAGTATCCTGTCTAATATAGGAATGTAAATTGTTACTCTGTAGAATTCCTCAAGCTCGACAATGTTAGGTTTGGTTCGGTTTTTTTGCCTTTGAGCAATACGAGGCAAAGACACCTCCGTACCCATATCTTCAGCTAAACCTGTTTCTACAAGATATACATCACGGAAAAACTCTTCACACTCTGATCTTCTCTGTTCCAAGGTATAACAAGTAGATTGAAGAGCTTCACTGGCTTCTTTTTGATCAATGCTCTTTTTTTGGAATAGCCGGCTAAGAAGAAGAGTGATAGCGAATATGTCTGCTAGAGACGCTATGGAAACTATGAAAGAACTAGTGCTTATATTATTTAAAAGAGACAGTGCTTTGGTAGCTGCTTCGGTTTCTTTCCAAGTACTTACAACTGCAAGCACTTCATGAATTTTTGGAAGGTTTGAACAAAACAAATGAATACTATCGTGGCGTTCCACCCATCTTGTTTAGCAGAGCCCTATAAGCTGTCTGCCTAATTTTTGTTTTAAGACAGATTTTCTCTTTGGGCTTGCTGTAAAAAAAGGAATAACTGTTTTTATGGTGTCGACTGCACTTCTGACCTCTTGAATCTTAGAGGCCTTTTTCAGTGCCAAATTCAAAGCATGGTTTAAGCAGGGGCAATGGGTGGCGTTGATAGTACAATGTTTCACAGCATTTACTGCTCCCTTTACCTCAGACACCATACTACTATATCCATCAGTGGCTATTCCTACACAGTTTTCTGGGTCAAAATTATTTTTTTAATTAATCCAAGCACAGTACTTCCTATCACTTGACCAGTCAAGGAGGGTTCACTTAAATAAGTTAAGTCTTCTTCTTGTGCAAAATCTTCAACGGGTTTTCTGGAATCCACAAAGTCCAGGAAATCTTCATAAACATTTCCTTCGTAGTGTTAGCGTGTGGAAAATGTCAGTTGTGAATCATGAGCAGCATCTGTTGTTTCATCAAATAATATGCGATAGTATTTTGCAGCTGTGAATCTTTCCAGTATGACACAAGTATGTCCAGTATGACACAGTTTGGACATCAGTTCCGCAACAGTTGATTAATTCATTTTGAATCATTTTACTAGAGTACATTGCATTAGCGCATGCTGACTGGAGGTGTTTGCTGAGATTCTCATCTCCTGATTCGATACGAAAACGCACCAGTTCTCTGAAATTTCCTTCGTTTTGGGTTTGAATTTCCTTTATTACGCGACCCGTTATTCCATAACCACAAGTCAACACACACTGAACCTGTCTTTGTGTCACTCACGCTGTGCGACGGCAGGGAAAGGGATCTGGGCGCGACTGGTGATGGGGCGCGGCGATCGCGTATCTATTTTTGTACACTAGACTCGACCTTCAAGCGAAATGCACTGCACTGTCGCACTTCTACTCGACAAGCTCGTTTAAACTTAACGTTTCTTTCCCCAAAACATGGCACTAGCGCTACAAATTATATGTTACTTTATTTCTTTTCTTCTTTAAATTTTGAGTTCTTTCTCTAAATTTACAAACATGACCTAAAGGGGGGGGGGGGCTGCAGCCCCCTCAGCCCCCCCCCCTGGATCCGCCCCTGCCTCGGGATTATCATTTATACTATAAATGATAATTCCAAGTTAAAATTCGATCCGTACTTTAAAATACCTGATATTAAATTAAGTCTGATATTAAATTGGAGTTCAATTTCAAAATTTCAGCACCAGTTATCCCACATCAGTATTATTTAAAAATAGTATTGTTAATCAACTCATACGAATCAATAGATTGCACTCCGAATACAATGTGATTAAAATATCAAAACATTACTAATAGAGTTTATGAATTATAACTATCCTGATGGCTTTATCATCAACACTATAAAGAACAACTACTAGAAAAGAGCTAAAGGAAGTGGTCTGATGGTAATTATAATAGGTTACCATTACAGCTTATCGTAAAATACCATTTAATTGCAAATTTTTTGTCACGATTTGTTTGAATATCAGTTCTATTAATGGTAGATTAGCGAGGCTTAAGGAGCGGAAAAGTGGTTGATGAAGCTGGCCTACTATTTTAAAATATATTTTATTAATATTTAAATGTTCAATAACCAGAATATTTATTGGTCAGGCGGATTATTCTAATACGATACTCAGGGAATCGACTCTTTACTTTCGATTTTCTAAATAGTCTCTAAGTTTTGGAATATCAGAAACCTGGCTTGAAGGTAGAAATGATAATTTGTGTATTTGAAATATATCCATTGGCTATAAATTTATAATTCTAAGCGAATTATAGATTTTCAACTTTGAAATATTTTACTGATTGATGGGCGTTTTATTTCGGATAAGAAAACTATATTTTTCTGACATAAAGTTTGCAGGACCCTCGATAATGTTAATTTGTATTTATACCTCGTTGCTCCAATCTTTCACCCGCTGCCAAAATCTTTCTCTTCATTTAATTGACTCTTCCTTCATTGCTTAAACTTATTTTAATTTATTTAGCAACATGTCCAAAATCCATCCACCGCTACAATAAGTCTTTTCGGATCTGACTTATAGACGAGTCAACCTGTACAGAAGTCTTTTGTAAACAAAATTCCACCTAATGATAATTCACAAGTGACGACAGTTGCCCCCTCTAATTGCCGACCCCTCAGGTAGTTTGTTTGAAGAGGGGGTAAATCGAAAGAACACACCTCGTCGGAATTGAAAACAAACGCATCGTTTGGAGGGATTTGAGTTAAGATTCGCGTGTGACTCAAATGCTTAGCAGACTTATTTAATTAGTCGCTTTTTGAAGGGAGAAGGAAATTACTTTGGATCTAAGGCAAATAAATGTGATTGTATGGGTATTAAAAAGACTCAGAGAGGATGATTCGAATCATTTGCATGTTTTGTCTCTATCGGAGGAGTTAGACTGAAAAAAAAGTTCAGTACTGACTCTTAAATTATGGAAAACGTGTGGAATACATGTAATTCTTTATTAAACATTGTAACTTCATTTGGTCTGTTTGGTTGCTGTGTACTAACCCAATTGGATTCGGTCACCTGAATGTTGACCTATGGAGAAAATTTGTCCAAGGATTGCCGATTTAAGGTATCCGAACACGTTCGGAGCACTTTTTTTAGAAACACATGGTGTAGGGCACACATTAAATACATTTTTGGATTTAATTCCAATAAAGATTAATGAGAGAGAGTCAATTTTTAAAATAAACTTCTATGTTTTTTCAAAATCGTTAAATATATGTAGAATTTTAAGAAATTAAAAAAAAAATAACTTCAAAAATGCTACATTAAAAACAGTCAGTCTTATCTGAGTAAAAGTTATACCAAAATAAACTACAGGGTGGCTAATAAATACTGTGACAAATATCGAATCATTTAATTACACACAGATGAAATAGAAAATGGAAAATACAACAATATTATGAACATTATACATGAAAGTTTACCATGAAATAATTTTACTCGAATCGACCGCCATCTTTATCGATTGCTAAATATAATCTCTTACGCCACTGTCCTATTGTGGCACGAATCATTTTATGAGGTAATTTGTCCCATTCACTCCGTATGGAAGCTTTGAGGGAGTCCAAACTTCTGTGCTGCTTAGCATTTACTTTAGACTCTAAAATCCCCCAAATGCAATAGTCTAAAGGATTTAGATCTGGTGAAGAAGGTGGCCAATCTTCTTGCTTGATAAACTTCGGGCAATTGGCATGGAGCCATTCCTGTGTTGTTTTGGATAGGTGGGACGGTGCAGAATCTTGCTGAAATATCCAATTCTTTTTGGGATACAATCTGTTAGCATGTGGTAATAAACGTGTAGCCAATACTTCCTGTTTGTAATATTCAGCATTGATTTTTACCCCTTTATCGATGAATTTCAGAGGCAGTTTTCCATTGTGTGACACTGCAGCCCAAACCATAACAGAATTCTTGTTCTGAAAGCGTTTAACAGTTCGAAGATTTTCAGGTATATCCTCGAAGGTTGCTGAATATACAACATCATTTTTAGCATTATAACTTTGTTCTGTACAAAACAGCTTCTCATCAGAGAAAATTATTTTTTCAACACTTTTGCTACCGTGCCGGTTCAGCAATTTCTTACATCTTTGTAACTTTTTTACTATTTGTGCAGTAGTCAAACCTTGAACTTTTCTTTTGCGATAAGGGCGAAAACCCAGGTCTTCATTTATGATAAGTTGCATAGTTCTGCGACTGATGTTCTCTTCTGCAGCCATTTTATTTGCAGAACGTTGTGGATTTCTTCATATCTTTTCACGAATTCTTTTGATACGTTCTTTTGTACGAACAGTGCGTGGACGACCGGACCTTGGTCGATCTTTACAGCTATTGGTATCCAATAATCGATTTATAGTCCTATATATAAACGTCCTATTAAAACCAAGGCATTTTAATTGCTTAAATATTTTACATGCAGAAAATCCGCGATCAAAAAGCTGTTTAACCATTAACCTTTTGGCTTCCATCTTTAAAAATATTCTACATGTTTTACTTTAAACAAAAATCGTCTGCGTTTACAAAAAGTTGCTAATCACACAAATAGATAGATAAATTGTTTTTCCAAATGATTAAAATTAACTCTTATTTTTTGGAGTGTTACAGTATTTATTAGCCACCCTTACAGGATTTTATCTAGAGAATGTACAAAAAGTTTGAAGTTATGTTAAGAAATTAATATTTTACAACTAATCGAATATCTATTATGAAATTTTTGCCAATTTTGCAACGTTATTGCTGAAATAATAGGCCATAAATTGGAAAATATTCATTCAATCAAAATGTTTTTAGTACATCCTCTAGAAAACAATATATAGACTAGGCACACAAAAATTAATAAAAATTCAATGATAATAGCTTGAGTTATCCCTTTTGAAGTCAGCAAAAAATGGTCATTCTCAATTTTTAGAAAAAAAATGTATTTTAAGTTTTAACATGTGCTTAGAATTACAAGCTATGTGAAGTAATTTAACGTTGCCACACAGTTTGTAAAAGTTTTCTTACATTAATTCTTTCATTAAAAGTTACTAAAATTATATTAAAAAATGAAATTTTGTTTGTACTAATTGTTAACAGGTTTCTGGTCCCTTAATAAACGGCCACTTCCGGTGATTTAAATCTCCATTTCCAGTTTTCTAGTCATTATAAAATCTTTAATATCTCATCTTCTAATTAACATACAGACAAAAAATAAACCTGTTTTGTAAAGCTAAATATCTTATCTATCCAATTAAAGAATAAAAAAGTTTGTTATTTTTGACCAAAATTAAATTTTTCAAAGTTGTGGGATACCTTAAAGATTTTTTTTTAAAATTGTACTCCGTAATAGAGAAAAAAAATTTACACCTTGGGGAATTTTTCGTTTTTTAAAATAAATACCAATAATAATTTAGAATATAAATTATTCGGGGGAAAAATCTGGTATAGTGTATTTTAAATGCTCATAAATTCCTTTGGTGGACGAAATTTATAAAATGAATCCTGTTGCAAGTTGCGGAAAATTTCTGGCTACCAGAAAATACCACTTTTATTGGATTATTAGCATTTATGACGCTGTAAATAGTAGAAATATTTTCTCTGTAGGTGAACATTCAGGTGAGCGAATCCAATAGGATCAGTACACAGCAGCTTTGAAGAGGATTATAAAATGACACATCAGTATTTCCTCATTACAGTAGACATATTCACTACAGACGTTTCCAGTGACGCCGCAAAACACTGGAATTTTCAATATGGAAATTAGTTTCCAAAAATTGCAAAAGAAGAAAAAGAATCTACAATTGTTAAAATAAAACAAGCAAATATTAAATACGGTTAATCATTAAAAAATGAAAACACGAGTGTCACTTTCAACAAAAATGTATTTTAATTTAGTTTGAACGATGATTTAATTGAGTTTAATCAAGGAATGATAGCATTTATCATAAGGGGGTTTAAATGACGTTAAGATTTGACTTAAAAAGCAAATGTTGTGGATTAAAATCCTTCATTTTTAACTTATGAGTTCCTCGTGTCTACAAAGTAAAGGTATTTTGGATAGCTTTAATAGCTTTTTATTGCTATAAACAACTAATTAACTCGACACACGAATAATTTTGTTATCTTCATTTGTTAATTTTAAACTGTTCGTCCTCATAAATCAAACCCGCAGAGGGTTGCATTTTGGGGACAAATAACATAATAACCAATTGCTGTAGTGAGCTATTTAGGTTGCTGATCACTGACCTAAATACTGCGGAATTTAAAAGAAAAATATATTTAAGTTGGACCGAGGTTCTAGTAATACATTGCAGAAACATTACACTCTCTAAACATTTAATGCTACAATTATTTTTATATATTACATTTACTAAATAAATAAAGAGCTTTTAAGAACTTGTACATGTATTGGAAGGTACGGATGTATATACAACACTTTTACCTACAAATATGTATTTTCATATGTTATACTATCAATTTTGTTAGTGTAACCTGCATATAAGTCATATCGATCAAAATTTAAGGACTTGGGAAAACTTCCCGCCATAAAGCGCCTAATTTTTTACATGGCTTATCCACAGACATCGTCTTCCGATTGAGTGATTACTTCTACAGTCTCCAGAGTCTCAATACATCAACCAAAAATTTCGAGAACTTGCGAGCGAAGACAGAAGCGCAAGGCTAGAGAATTCGCAGGCGATAATGGTGTCACGCAAGTAAAAGAACTAAAGACGCAAGTCTATTACATTTAGAGAGTGCGGGCAGGATATTTCGCATGAGAAACTCTTAAAGCACGTAATGTAAAAGGAAAAGTATATTAAATAAATGGAGTAATTAGGCGAGGGAAAACATACTGTATAAAATCGGGTTTTAAGTTTTTTACCGAGCGTTAATACATACAGGAATCGTTGGATAAATGCGGGCAAAAATAAATGAAAACGATGTTTTTAAAAAAAAGTTTTTAATTTTTTTCTACATGATTTCCCTTTTAAGGGGACGAGGGACCTTGAACCTCGTTTTTTTTTAAATTTTCAATATTTAACTCTATATACAAAACTATCTGAAAACCTGTACTTCGCTGCGGAGTTCATTCAAATTAAAGACAACGGTCAATGTATGCAATTAATGCCAAAAATATGTATGAATATATTTATAACTAGAAGGTAACACGTAATTTTGACGTCTTAATACTAATAATGACGTCATAATGGAAAAAGTATATGAAAGTTAAAAAATATCCCGAATTATCTAACAATATTGCATTTAATCCACACCTTGTAAAAGCAAACCCTTTCATTATTTTTTATTTATTTAGTTTTCAGAATTCATCGCAAAAGTAAACAGATTTTTAAAAACTGTTAAATATACAGCTAAAAACATCCAATTTTTATTTAGTTCTGAATGTTTTATAGAAAAATAGGCTAAACAAACGTGATTTGATGGAGAAGATATTAGTTTTTAGGTAAGAAAAAATTTTGATCCACATCTGAAATTGAAATGAGGCCTAACCGGCCGTTTGTCTACTGAGGGCTTCAATTGAAAGATGAGTACAGCCCGGAAGTGTTATACACAGACAACGGCGATTATATATATAATAAATACAACGATCAATGTATGCAATTGATGTAAAAAAAACGGAAAAATATATTTATAAAAAAAATCGTAACGGATATTTTTATAGACAAAATAATGTAGAAGAAAATATTCAAATTAAATCTAATAGGACATACTAAAGAATGTAGTACAGTTAATATAGTACAGTTTGAGGAACATATCTTTTACTGTATTTTAATATATTTTTGGATAATGTCCAATCGTCTGCCGCATTAGCAAGAAAAGAAAAATATATTTTTTGTCTATTTAGTTGTTATGCACGTGACGTTAAATTTATTTAAAGTACCAGAAAAAGAAATCACGTGATCAGCATTTAATAAATTAAATTCTAAAAATAAATCTTAAAAAATTCACCAAAAATCAGAAAATGGAGATAAAGATTCGAAAAAGATTTCATTTTAAAGGAATTTTTATGGTCTTTCTCGTGATATAAATTTTATAACCCTCAAATTATTATTTTAAATGCAAACTTAAAATAAATTACTAAAACAGCTTAAAAATTTAATTTAAAAAAATCTAAGAAGAATTTTTCAAAAATCTTTCTTATTCAAATCTTCTTATAGCACCCCTACACTATAAGAAGAATCGCCATGCAAAATTTCAGCCCTTTAGGTCCAGCGGTTTGGTCTGTGCGTTGTATGTCAGTCAGTGAGTCAGTCAGTTACGGAACTGTTTTATATATATAGATGATAATAATTAATATTCTTTTCTACAACTTTGGAGACAGAATTCACCAATGAGTATTTTATGGAAGAATAAGACCTGTTTTTAAAAAAATTCTTCAAAAATGCTAGAATTTTTCAAAATGTTCTATGCGTATTACTTTTGTTTTGATTTCTTCCATCTTTCTGACCATTGTTAATTGAAGCGTTTGACACAAGTCTGTGCATTATTCTTTGAAACCACAAATATTTTCCAAATTATAGACCACGAAATAAAGCAAAAACATGAAAAAAACAGGCAAAATAAAAATATAATTATTTATGACTGTAGATTCATACAAAAAAAATCATTGCACAATTATGTTTATATATGTATGGTAAACTTATATTTAAAAGTTTAAGGTTTTTAAATAATTTGTAATGTGCATGGAGCATTTTTGAAAAATTCTAGACTTTTTGAAATTTTTTTTAAACAAGCATTATTCTGCCAAAAAATCCTTATTTTTAATTCTAAGGGTCCTCAATGTAGTCAAAAACAATAAAAATTATTCTCATTTTGTATACAGAGTTAAAAATTGAAAATTTAAAAATTCAAGGCTCATTGTCCCCTTAAGGTCGAGGCATTTGGTCAAACGGTGTTCAAGCTTTTTTAGCCCTACCGTGAAAGAGACTTGTCAAACTCTACAAAATAATCTGTTTCACTAATCAACTTGGAATGTGATGCAAATTCCTGCCCCGAAATAAATTTTACCTGCTCGGGGACAAGGAACAGATAGAAGAGGTAAAATCTAGAGAATACGGAGGTTTTGGAAGCAATTTTGTAGCGCAATTCTAACAGTTTTGTTGCACTAGTCGCAGATGAAAGCCGCAGAATTGTCATGTTGGAAAAGTACCCCTTTTCCCGCTAAATGTGGTCCTGTTGTTTTAATTTCACTATTTAAACAATCCAGTAAATGTGCATAGTACTTTCCTTTGATTGTTTCGCCCTTTCCCAAGTAGTCGATAAAGATTATACCATGGTGTTCCAAAATACAGTAGTCATAATCTTTCCTGCTGATGGAATTGCATTCGCTTTCTTTTGTGCAGTTTCGTCTGCTTCAACCCAATGTTCATTCTTTTCTGGATAGTAGTGATGCATCTGTTGCAAATTGAAATTGTATATATACAGTCGAACCTCCATATATCGAAGTAGCAAAATGCCGGAAAAAAATTCGATATATAGAAATTTCGATATATAGAATTGATCTTAGTTTTATCACAATTCTCCTAAAACGTTAAAATTAAAGCTAATTTTCGTATACGAAACTCCATTTCCAATTTATATGCGAATCCCATTAAATGAAAGTTAACAACTAAAAAATGAATTAAAGTGAAAGATTTATTGAGTAGTATATACCTTAAAAAAAAAACAATAATCCAGACAGTGGTTACAGTGACCACGGTTACATTCTTTTAAAAAAAACTACGAATATCTTGCTGAATAGCCAGTTTTGCGGAACGTTCATCAAACAAATGCTCGCATTTATTCAGTCCATTAAAAACTTCCTCAGGGGTCCACGAAGTATTGTAGCAAACGCAAAAAATTGGGAGATTTTATTCTAAAGTGGAGTAAAATCTCCCAATATGTCGTGAAAAAAATTTCGATGTATAGAGATTTTTTCGATATATAGAAACAGCTTTTCTATGTAATGAACATGGAGATTTGCTAAGAGTTCGATATATAGAAAATTTCGATATAGGGAAGTTCGATATATGGAGGTTCGACTGTATTTGTTTTTGGCGTACTAGTAGCGCCACCTGGTTGTTTCGCGGTTTGCGCGAAGCATGTGTATAGTCAGTTGTTGTTGGACTCTTGAACGGAATAAAAGCCTGACGCTTGAAATCTTGGTTGCATTGAATTTCTTGAATTCTTGGATATATATTTCTTGAATTTTCTTCAGCATCCACGTTTCTTAAACTGCTACGAAACGATGCAAAAATGCATCTTGATTTCTTTGAAAGAGCTTCCAAATTATACTTCTATGTATTCACCCGTTCACGTTTTCGATAGTCCCTTAGCAAACACGGCACCTACCTTTCCGACAGCTATCTCATATCCAAAACATTTTTTAAGAATAAAATGAATGTTTCAGTATATATATTTTATTTGGGAAAACATTACAAAAACTTTTCAAACATTAAATAATAATTATTAATATTTTATGAAAGAAATAGACTCATATAGAATTGCTATATACGTATTTGTTAAAATAATCTATACTCTGAGATCCCAATTACATGCTCCAGTTGATGTCCAGCGCTTGGAAAATCGTAATACCCGAATTATCTAAAAATGAGATGTATATACAGTGGACGCTCGTTAATTCGAACTCGGTTAATTCGAACTTTCGGTTAATTCGAACTAATCCAAAGGCCCCAAAAAACTTGTATTGCAGTTAATGTTAAAAATATCTCATTAATTCGAACTAAATTTTTATCACTTCGGTTAATTCGAACTAAAAATTTGACAAAAAAAAATTCTTTTTCCTCGTTTAATGGAGAAAATACACACTGTATTTATTATTTTGTGTGTCAACATTTCTTTTCTGTGTAAAGAGGCACATACTTGCATTCCTAGACTATTGCATGTCCGCTAAACGTTAGTAGCTATTGTCCTTCTTATTAGTGCGAAACGGAAAAAGCAATTTTCCTTTATTTGGATCGATTTTCTTAGAATTTCAGAAAAACTAGTCTTTACTACAGATTCTAGGGAGCTGCGTCAGTTATAACTGCAGTGCAGACAAGTTAATGTGGTCTAGTTTTTCTTCCTCATTGTGTGGTGTGAACGTGTAAAAATTCAGGATGTCTACACGTGGAATGTACAAAACCCTAACTTTGGAGACAAAGGTAGAAATTTTAAAGAAAGTAGAGAATGGCGAATGTAAAACAAAGTTAGCAGCTGACTATGGAATTAAAAAAAATGCCTTGTCAACTAATTTGAAAAACAAGGAGTCAATTTTAGATTCATGGAAAAAATCAAAATTTGCTAGACGAAGGAAACTCATGGGAAATTCGTCCCAAGAAGTTCTAGATAAAGCCCTACTGCTATGGTTCCAGGATGTTAGATCTCGAAATTTTCCGATAAATGGACCCCTAGTGCTGACGAAGGCTGATGAATTGGCAAGTCGAATGGGTATTGAAGATTTTAAATGCAGTGATGGATGGCTTTCTCGATTTAAGTCCAGGCACAATATTTCTTATCAAACTGTATGTGGCCAAAGCTCTGATGTAAACGAAGACGTATGCACTAATTTCGGTAGGAAACTGCCAGGGCTTTTCTCTACTTACCTGCCGAAAGATATTTTTAATGTGGCCATAATGGACAAAGCCATAATGGACTCTATTAAAACTCTGAAAGCATTTATTCAGATGGAACCTTCCTCTGAAAATGAATAGAAATGTTTACTTCAAATCGAGAAGCTGGCTGAACAATGTAGGCATCATAAACAGAACCAAACATCCATTTTACAGTTTTTCCCCAAAGTGTAATTCATATTTTTAATAAAAGTTTACTTTATACTGCATATCTTCTGCTTCATTTTATGATTAAGGTAAGTCTGTATTGCTTTATAATATGTTTAACTTTAGATAACATAGTATAATATATTTTCTGGGGTTATACGTACTAGGAGATTTTCTTCTTCCGTGATACACATTTAAAGTTATATATTTTCTCTTAACATCGGATAATTCGAACTTCGGATAATTCGAACTTTTTTCTGAGAACCTTTGAGTTCGAATTAACGAGCGTCCACTGTATATTACATTTAAAATAACTCTTATCATGATGTTTTAAATTAATTATTTAAAGTAATTTAAATAATTTTAATTAAAATAATAATACAGATTTACATATTTTCATTTTTTATACAGAAAAAAAACTTCTTTGTGTGCGAGCTATGCTGACTGTCTTTAGGTGAAACCACAAATAAAAAATTTAAATGATAATAATAAATTAATATTAATAACAATAAAAATATTAAGGTTTACATTGCAAATACAGGTAACTATTACTACTACAGGTTAATATTACTAATTATAATATTAACCTGTCTTTAGGTGAAACCAATCAAAAAAAATTAAATGATAATAATTAATTTATTAAATAAAATTAATATCTTTTTCTAAGTTGACTGTTTTTATTTCTTTGATTAAAAGACCTTTCCTTTAAAAGTAACAAATTATTAAATTAGGAAAAGCCACCTAAATTTGACTCTAACCCCTTTACACGTGCGCGAGTTTCCTAATCAGAAATATTGGTAATTTCTTTATGCATCTGTGAAGTACTAACAGAACATTTCTTTATTTATAATTGCATATTTTTCGGAATGATAACAGGAGAGGTGAAATCACTTACTGTGTACAGTAATGCTTATACATCGACAACACGCAATTTTATCTAGATGACTGACCGAAAATCTTCGAAGAGAAAAATCTAGATATAATCAATACTCTCGCTGCACTACCACAGTGTCTCTGAATCCTGTATAATAAATGTTCAATCAGTATATTAGTTAGAGAAACAGGGTTTTTCTATAAGAGTTGCTTGCTTTTCCTCCCTAGAGATGCAGAAGGAGAGAATTCTGGTAGGAAACAAAAAAATTTGTGTTAACCGTGAAGTATCGATATAATAGAAATATTTTATTCCATAATATGTGTTTAAAAGAACTACAGATAGTAACATTACATTTCAGAAACAATAGTTGATCATTTCAGTATCCCCTCCTTGTACATGGCAGCACATATAACATTACACTAAAACAACGTTAACTTAAAGTGTAATTTACTAGCAGTGATAGTCAATTAAAGACGAGATGTTTATTAGCTACTTTTTAATTGTTGGATTAAAAAAGTGTAATGTGGTGTTGAAGTAAAAAATGTGTAGATTTTTACCCTTTATTACACAAAGGTTTGTTCCGTTTATTTTTTATAATATTCGGCACCCTTAGCTATTTATTTGGGCACAATCATCTTTTGTGCACGCATTGGTGGGGATGAGTCTTTCTCTCTCTCTCTCTACATATATATATATATATATATATATATATATATATACACTGCTGGCCACCCAAATTGCAATACCAAGAAAGACAAGAGATATCACAACAAAATTTATTTTGTCGATAACATGTTGACCAAGTATCAAATGATTAAATTTATAGACTTCTGTGAAGTGTGGTTCCTGCAAAAATCAGTAGCCAGAGTAGCCGCCATTGTTGGAGATCACCGCTGCCACACGCCTCGGCATTGATTCAAAGAGACTTTGGATGAGTTCTTGGGGTACAGCAGACCAAGCAGCTTCCACACGTTGCCAAAGTTGATCTGCTGTGGCAGCTGGGGATGGAATCTGGGTCAATCGTAGAGCAACCATGGACCACATGTTTTCTATCGGCGAAAGATCTGGAGATCGAGGCGGCCAGGGAAGCAATTCAATCTGGCGATTGACGAAGAACCGTTGGACAATGCGTGCCACGTGTGGTCGCGCATTATCCTGTTGAAATATGACTGTGGGCAAGCCCTGAAGGTAAGGAAGGACAACTGGCTCCAACACCTCGGAGATGTAGCGCTGGCTGTTTAAAGTACCGGCAATGCGTACTAGAGGTGTGCGAGAGTGATATCCAATACCGCCCCATACCATAATACCCGGTGCAGGCCCAGTGTGGCGGTGCATAACGCAGCTGTTCAGCATCCTCTCTTCACAGTGTCTCCAGACTCGAATACGACCATCGTGGTGTTGCAGACAGAAGCGTGACTCGTCAGTAAAGACAATTTCATTCCATTCTGCCGTCCACATCCTTCTGTCATCGCACCATTGGCGGCGGAGACGTCTGTGGTTCTGCGTCAAGGGTAGACAAAGCAATGGATGTCTTGCGGACAGACCACTCTGCTGTAAATGGCGTCGAATGGTACGCGCAGACACTGGATGATGCGTTACAGACTGCATGTGCTGTGCTATGGTTCGTGATGTGACTGAGCGATCCGTCACTGCCATGCGCACAATTTGCCTGTGTTAGGAAAATGAACCTTAAAAGGGCTATGTAAACTTCAGTTTATTAGATCATTTACTTGTATTACTTTCCTACATTCATGCTATCGTTTTAGACTGATGTAGCACTTATTATCAAACAAGTAATGGCGTCTCAGCAACTTTGACGTCATACATATGAGAAATGTTGTTTTTCGTTTATTTTCCCCATGGTTTGTTATTTTTCCTTTCCAGTATATTTTATGCAAATATGTCAATGTTATGTTACTGGCTTGTATAAATACTGCTCGAGTTAGAGCAATGGGGCCGCTTGCAGCAGACACAGTTGAACTTACAAGCTAGTGAGATTCGTATGTTAGAAGTCTCTGTGTGAGATTGTTTTGATTATACAAATGTTTTAAGTTATTGCTTTTAATATTTTTAAATGTTTATTGAAGTTTCAAATAAACGTAATTATTTTAACTTAAGTCTTGCTGATTTCTAAACACACCTCATGCCAGACCAGTGCGTGCTCTTATATTGTCACTCTGCGTGACAGCCTGTCATCACGTGAAGTGGTGCGCTGAGGTGGATGCGATCGAACACGCCGGTCCGTCGTACCCTCCTGCATCCAACGATCACATATCCGCATTACAGTTGTTTGGTTTCGTCCAACACGACTACCGATTTCCCTGAAAGATAATCCACAATCTCGGTAGGCCACTATCCTTCCTCTGTCGAACTCGGATACTTGATCAAAAGATGATCGCTGTTTTCGACGAGGCATAATTGATCGTTTTTTTTAAAAAACCACAAGAAAAACACAATTGCCGAACTTGAAATCGTCGAAATCTCCAAGCCTTAAATAGCGCTTTGAAGTGGCGCCACAGGCGCGCGTGATGTGCGTCTGCGCTGAAATTCTAATCATTTGCATATCTCATCTCCGCTAATGCATGTTGTAAATTTCATGTTATTTGCATGTTTCCTTCAGGGTGTTGCATTTACAGTGGCCAGCAGTGTATATACACTCATGGACAAAAAAAAATAGCGCACCAAGAAGGAGTTGTCAAAATGAAACAAAATTTTACATACGTAATGACTACTTTGATATAAGTAAATGATAAGAAAATCAAAGAAAAAGGATAATTTATTTCAGAGAAAAAGGCAAAAGAACGGAGGAGTTAATACTCCGTTGGACCCCCTCTAGCGCGAATGCACGATGCGATACGATCGGGCATTGAGTCATACAAGTTCTGTATGATGTCTTGAGACATTTCGTTCCATATTTGCTGTAACCTTGCCTCTAGTTCGTTCAAACTCGTGGGATGCCCAACTCGTCGTCCCAAATGATCCCAGATATGCTCGATTGGAGACAAATCTGGGGATTGGGCAGGCCAAGGAAGGGTAGTAACAATTCGGAGATAGTCTTGTGACACTCTTGCCGTATGAGGCCGAGCATTGTCTTGTTGAAAAATGGCTCCTGGGAGCCGTTGCATGAGTGGCAACACATGTGGTTGCAGGATTTCATGAACATACCGCTGGGCTGTGATGGTGCCACGGAACAATACTAGGGGTGACTGTGTATTGTAGGCAATGGCACCCCATACCATCACGCCAGCTGTGGGAGCGATGTGTCGCTGTACAGCAAAGAAAGGATTGAAGCGTTCACCACGGGCTCTCCACACACAAACACGATTGTCATCACTGCCGAGATTGAATCTGGATTCGTCGCTAAAGAAGACCTAAAAGAAGACGCTAAAGAAGACGTCGCTAAGGTTCCATTCCGCTGCAGTCCAGTTTCCTCGTGCGCGGCAAAACTCCAAACGGAGGCGTCGATGGGTAGGCGTCAAGGGCAGCACACGTAATGGGCGCCGCGATACCAACTGTCCTTCAGCCAGGTGCCTTCGTATGGTTCGAGAAGACACAGAGGCCCCTAGTGAAGGTGCTACCTGTGCCTGGATGGTGGCCTATGAAGCAGTTGGCTGTAAGCGTGCATTTCTTACGATGTGGCGGTCTTCCCGACGACTGGTCTGTCGAGGGCGTCCTGAGCCTGGTCTTCGTGTACATGACATCTCTCGGGTCCACTGGTCCCAACACCTCCTCACAACACAATCAGAGCGGCCTAATTGACGAGCTACTCGCCTAGCTGACCACCCAGCTTCCATCATCCCGACGATTCTCCCCCTCTCAAACTGCTTATATTGTCTGCTTATATCTCAAACTGCTTATATTGTCTCAACTGCTTATATTGTCTTCGAACACGGCGTAATGGCATGTCTATCTCATCTCTTCCTTTGTAAATGATTCAGCACACTAAAACAAGCTTTGGTTACCTGTTTTATACTCCACAGAGTACGATGTTCAACGCCCTCTACCGGCTATACGTAATGCGCAATCACGCTGCATTTCTAATCATTTGCATATCTCCCCGACATGTACCTTCATTGCAAGTTTCGTTACGATCCCGCAATTATTTCTTGGTGCGCTAATTTTTTTGTCCATGAGTGTGTATATATATATATATATATATATATATATATATATATATATATATATATACATACAGTGGAATCTCGATCGATCGTTTTCGGATCCATCGTTTTTCCGTATGTGTCGTTCATTTTATTCAGTCCCAACGATCATATTGCTTTGTTAAGTTTCCGCATCTATCGTTTTCCCGCATTTATCGTTCATTTCAATCGGTCCCTTGAAAAACGATAGATCGAGATTCCACTGTATATATATATATATATATATATATATATAGTCAGGAATTAGTCGAGCGGGATAATTATTAACGAAAACATTTAATAGTTCTTGGATATACAGGGACGACACAGGTTACATTTATATTTACAAAGGAGGTTAATAAAGTTACGTCTTGGAAATAGGCTCTTTTAAACAATAAAAAACGTCGTTTAACCGTCGTTCCGTTCTCGTCTGCCCGGCACAAGTCAAAGTTCACTCCAAGAGAGACGAAAGCTACGTCAGCAGCATGACGTAACACAGACGAATACATGAGAATGGGGTGGAGGAAGGCGGCTCGCTCTACACACACACACACACATATATATATATACATATATATATATGATGTGACATCGCTCCTTACCGAATTCATTGTTTGGGCAATTTCGTTTTTCTTGATCGAGTCCTATTTAAGTTAAGGTAGATCCAATAGTACGCATAATAAACAAAACTAATAGAAGGGGATTGGGATCACTGATGCAATTAAAGAATGATCCATAAATTTTTATTTTCAATTTTTGCCTTGCATTACGATCAGTGTCAACGAAAATTTTGAGAGCGTTTCAGCCTGCAGTTAAGGTCTTATAACATGGATATTTCTACATTGTTTTGTTCAAAGTTTGGGGAATTTTTAAGTTCTGTCTTTGAAAAAGGATCACGATGCATTAAATCGCATTTTACCTACATATTTGAAAACATAGTACCTACGCCCGGGACTTAGAGATAGACAGACAGGGTTTGAAGTTGTACGAACATGCTGTGTTTTCACTCCTCATGGATTAATTCCATCAGTATGAATTTTAAGTAAGTTCTTCTGTCCCATATATCTACTTTTGCAGAATCTGAACCTGAATTCTGGAGAATTTTGTTGGTTGATTCTTGACTGTAAAATTTTGAATCTTACACATCAGGGGTGCGAATTTTTAAAAGATTGAATAAGTGAGGGTATAATCTTCAAGCACATTGAAGCATTATAGGTTTTTTTTACTGACATAATCACGCTGATTAGAAAAGCAGGGAGAATTCATTTCTAGTACTTTATACAGTTGATTCAAGTAATATAATTTATATCTAAAGCAGTACAACAATTTACATTGTATACCTTCAATCTAATGATAAACCATGCTGATTTTTTAACTAGTTAAAAGCCGATTTTCAACAGCTACAAACATCCATGCCTACAGTGGGATTTGAACACTCAGATTATAGGTCCGGTTGCCAGAACCATTGCCACTCGACCATCGTGCGACCATGAATTTGATGGTTTAGTTTTGGTTTGGAGCGCTACGGTCAATTTTTTGCTACACGAGGGATCATTAGACCGGGACCTACAGTTAAAAGCCGATTCCGAATGGCTACAAGCATCCATGCCAACAGTAGATCTCGAACTCACAGGATCTGAACCGAATACCAGCGCCCTAGCCATGAACTGGCCATGAACTTGATGTAACCGTAGAAGCTGATTACATACTATTATATGAACCCGTACAGAATGTGATTTAGGATTCAGTTGCAAGTTGGACTTGCCAGTTAGCACATTTCAATTAGAGTTGAAAGAATTACGTTTCTAGCTGCCCAGTGATTTTTTAGCGTCCAGTAATGACATATGAAATAAACTTCAGGTTCGACAAATCGCAAAAATTCAGTCTCTGGGTGATTAGATATTGCGGAATGATATATTTTTTTTATGTGTTTTTTATATGCTTCCTCAAATTTATGCGTATTAAATACCAAAATTTCTTGTCTTCTCTAATGTTTTCCTACCATTAAAGTAAAAGGGTTTTCGGAACGAAGTTCTTTTACGCGGCTTACAGTAGAGTGAACTGGCAGGAATCGTCACGTAACGAAAAAGCGTTATGCCCCCTTCATAAGAGCTTTTTTTGAAGGACTCTATGGCTGAATGGTTATCGCATCGGACTACGGAGCGAGAGGTCCCTGGTTCAAATCCCCGCACAAGCGCTGGCCGTCTCTATTCCCACTCATTCTGGGAATAGCGCAGTATATATATATATATATATATATATTATAATATATATATATATATATATTATAATATATATATATATATATATATATATTATAATATATATATATATATATTATATATAAATATATATAAATATACATATATGACCAGTTGTAAATGCTTTACTTGAAAGATTTCATACCGTCCCTATGGAATCGCGTCTTTCTGTTTAAACTTATCTTTTGTTTGTTATTGTTTTAATTCACACGGGATTTATATTGTGTCATTAATTTATTTTTGTTGGTGATTAAATAATAAAATTAATCCGATTAAAAATTATGCTAGGTAACATTTAAATCAAAATAATGAATTTATATATTAAAATTTTTAATTTTAATAAAATAGAGAGAGAGAGAGAGAGAGAGAGAGAGTTAGAGTTGGTTGGTTGGTTGAATAAAAGAGGGCTGCCCTTTTTGGCATGACAAAAATACACTAATATAATCAATAGAAATCTACATATTAAATCACGTTTAGAGTTGAAAAAATAACGTAAGGAACTTCGTTCCTGACGGGGGTCCCCCGACTGCACAATTATTTACATACTTCTAATGAATATAAATGCCTATGTTTAAACGCAAGGTTTAAACAAGCTCAGATTCAGGGTTTAGCTCGAGATTTCACGGTATTTCTTTAAAACACATGGCGATACTGATAATGATGTCTACTATTACGTACAAGTTTAGCATTTTTATTCGAAAGACGTTCGTATTGAACCCCTTTTTCAAAATTTATTCAAAATTTACGACATTCTGTTATTTATTATACGCACAGGGATTACTTCTGAGCCATATTTTTCAGAATCACCCAGAGCATTAAAATAATAAATCGCTCTAAAGAAGCGAATTCAAATCGAATCAGTTATTCGACTAGGAGAATATATGAATGGAATATTCTTAAAAGATCCTTTCTAGAACAATGGCATTTTTCGGAGAAATGTTTTAAGATTTTTATCTGCTCTTTCCGAAGCAAAAGGAACCGAAAAACAGTAGATTTTGTGAATAAAACTTAGTTTATTCAATGATTTCCCCAGGCCCAGGAGGATAGAGAATCTTCAACCATCTCCCGTTTAAGTAGCACCCTTGCGACTGCGTTCCGGGATTTTACTTTGCAGCGTTTAACTCGGAATAAAAGTTTTAGGATTAGAGACGTAACGTAATCGTAACTAAGCATTGTATTTCATTTTTATTGCCTCATGGTTTGAACACTTCAGAGCAAATGCGAAGCTCAAAGAGGTTCTTGAAAAAAAAGACTAAAACTGCGATTATTATAAAATAGGCGTACCTATGCATAACTGTAAGCATAATGATACGTCGTATTTTATAAAATACTAGCTGAAAACCCGCACTTCGCTACGGAGTACATTCAAATTAAATACAACGGTCAATGTATGCAATTAATGCCAAAAAAATAAATATATATATTTATAATAAATACAACGATCATTGTATACAATTGATCTAATATATATATATATATATATATATATATATATATATATATATATATATATATATATATATATATGTATATATATATTTATATATATATTTATAAAAAAATCGTAAGGGATATTTATTTTTTTTGGGATAATATCCAATCGTCTGCTGCATTAGAAAGAGAAAAAAAATATTTTTTTGTCTATTTAGTTGTTATGCACGTGACGATAAATTTATTTAAAGTACCATAAAAAGAAATCACGTGATCAGCATTTAATAAATTAAATTCTAAAATTTAATCTTTAAAAATTCACCAAGAATCAGAAAATCGAGGTAAAGATTCGGAAAAGATTTCATTTTAAAGGAATTTTCATAATCTTTCTCGTGATATAAATTTTATAACCCTCAAATTATTATTTTGAATGCAAACTTAAAAAAAAGTTACTAAAACAGCTTAAAAATTAAATTTTAAAAAATCTAAGAAGAATTTTTCAAAAATCTTTCTTAGTGCACCCCTACACCATAAGAAGAATCGCCATGCAAAATTTCAGCCCTTTAGCTCCAGCGGTTTGGTCTGTGTGTTGTATGTCAGTGAGTCAGTTACGGAACTGTTTTATATATATAGATAACAAAATTAAAATGATCGTCAAACGTTACATCGAACTGAAAATGGGTAAAGCCCATTCGTAATTGACGCGTTTTGTAAAACACATTCAAATTAAAATAATCGATAAACGTTATATTGCCCAGTGGCGTAGTGGTTAAAAGCTTCAAGCTGCCACACCACAGGTCCAGGGTTCGACCCTGTGACTGGGCAAGGTCGACACAGGCTTTCGTCCCTTGAGTGGGTCGATAAAATGAGGACCAATCATGCTTGGGAACTAACTCCGGGGGGTCCCGCGTCATGCTGACCGCCTGACCGAGACATATGCTGTAAGGCTCCCAAGCCCACGGTCAAGAAAGCGGAGATGGTCACCACCGGCCTTGGTTCACATTCGGATTGTTGTGCCATGAGTTTAGTTTTAAACGTTATAGGAAATTGATAATCGTAACGGTGATGTAATTTGTGTGTATTATAAACTTGGATGTACTTGGATGTAAAATCATCAAGTTTACCACCAAACTGATGGCCAGAGGTAGCCTAGTGATAGCGTGTTGGCTTTCGGTACTGAGGATGCTCGAATCGAATCCCAACAAACCCCATTAAATACCTTCGTGTCTAGGCCAGATATGGACACGTTAATCCGTACACCGGAAAGTCCTTTTTTGAGGTCAGTGGTTGGGGAAGATGCCCCCAAATGCCATCCCTGGGGGTGCTCGGTCAAAATTGAGGTGGCACATGGCTAAGTCGGACTGCGACTCATGTGGTGCCATTATAAAGCGAGGGCCGCACCCCTCAGCTTATATGGACCCGCTTACATTCCGGCCAGGAGGTATACGCATCAACAACCACCACCAAACTAAGTACCGTAACTCCGTTCGTAACTGATGCTTTCTATAAAATAAATCTAAACTAAAATTATTGCCAAACGTGTCACCAATCTGTAAATCGCAACAAGTCGATCATAATTAGTGTTTTTATCAAACATATTCACATTAAAGCTATTGCCATATTTCCCATTACAATGATGATCCTAATGCTATTCGTTTACGGCGCTTTTAATAAAATGAAAAAAATAGGCCTTTAATTTAATATTATCTCCATCAGCTTGAAAACCGAAACATAGATCGTAATGAGTGTGTTTTTAAACCTGAAAGTGTTTATATTAAGCTCATTCAAATTAAAATGATCGCTAAGTTAACCACGAGACTGAAAATCGAAACATCATTTCTAATCTATTTGTTTCATAAAACTCACCCGAAGTAAAACCATAGTCGAATTTTGAGGGTCAGAATGAAAATCATCGATATACCGTCATGTTGATGTACATTCCTTTGGACGAACAAACGAACGAATCAATGAAATCTCAACAGTAATATTGTAAATTCGCAATGTAAAAAAAAAAAAAAAATTCAGGTAGTTTCTTTTAACGAAACTACCGCGAGATATTAACGTAGGATTACTTATCGTTGCTTACCTCTTTTGTATGTGTATACGTCCGTGTGTGCTATGTATCTATGTAACAATATGTATGTACGTTTCTATATATATAATGTAAAAATAAAATAAAGAAATCAAACTAACAAAATTAAAAAGCGAGCATAGACTGCCAAACAAGTTAACTTAAAACCTACCCTAGCAATGAAAACATAAAACTTTTCAATATACGATTGCGCAGTTGCTTCATATCCTTATATTGAAAATGGACAAATATAACTAAAAATAAATAATCCAACAGAGCTAGGTAATTATAAGAAGAATGCAGACAAAATATAAACAGAAATCAAGCACTCAGGGCTCCACGCACCAGAGGCAAGATTCTGCAGTAGTGCCGAAACTGAACCAGAAATCGAGGTAACCGACTGGTCTCGTCATCAGGGAGCCTAACCAAATCAGTTACCTCAAGGGGAACTTTCTGAATAGGATGCAGGTATAACCAAAAGACATCCCAAGGCCCCGAGTTCCCCACTGAAACATTTAGTCATAAGAAAATGAAAAGACAGAGACAACTTACATTAAGGGCTCAACGCACCATACATGCAAGTACACATACAATCCTAATGAAAAGCCAAAGATGCATACATACCCAAATTCCGTAAGTGACGGTTATGGCGAAACAGCAGCCAATTTTACCCTAGTAGTTACGTCACTGTGCTTGATTTCTGTTTGTTTTTTGTCTGCATTCTTTTTATAATTACCTAGCTCTGTTGGATT
The DNA here is from genome assembly GCA_907164885.2 of Dolomedes plantarius. Lineage (NCBI taxonomy): Eukaryota > Metazoa > Arthropoda > Arachnida > Araneae > Dolomedidae > Dolomedes > Dolomedes plantarius. Next base: position 156,650,541 of record OU015495.1, on the reverse strand, counting down.
ATTTATTTTTAGATATATTTTTTCTATGTATATACATATATGTATGTCAGAATTTTGACGCATCTTGGTAATTTTCTGTTTAACTGTTTACTTTTTGTCCAAGCGATAGACTGGGTTTGGCGCACTGCCAAAATTATAACTCGCGAGGACGGATGGACGGAGGGTTTTAGCGCCTGAAATTTTCCTTTCCACAGGACCGTTATGGAGGAACGCAATCCTACGTTTAAAAATACTTGGTTTCAAGATTTTTTTTCTGAGGTTTATTTGAAAATTAGCTTACAATATTAAATTCTATTCCGAAAATGCACAAATGAAATGTCTCAGTCATTAGAGTCGAAAAGTTTTAGGCAACGAACATTAAAAATAATACCCTGTATGAAGTTTGAAGAGCACTAGATTAGATTGAAGTCTTATTGTGAACAAGATTACACAAAATAGACATCTTATCTCTCACATATTCTGTCAGAAATCTCCGATATCGGTTTCTGCTCTTTCGCTTTTGAACCGTTGATATCCCCTCAAGGCTTGGAAGGTTAGATCCCAAGACACAAAGTCCCATTAATGTTCTGCCATCAGGAAAAATCGATACTGCTGTCCAGAATTAAAGCAGCGTAAGTTGTATTTAATATCCTGCGATGAACTTCATTTAAAATGAAATAAAAGCATTACAGTGGCTTTGTAGAGAGTTTTTTTCACCTTCTTCTCCTGTTACACGATGTGTTGAAAGAAAGCCGGCGAACAGGAAACAAAGGGGTGTACGAATAATATTGTCTTGTGGAGGAACATAGGCGACTTGAATCAATAAGTGGTAATTAGGATTTTATGCGATTCCACGCTTTATAGGAAATAAATAGCGGAGTTGCAAAGCCGGAAAATATGAAATCCCGTGAACAACTAACGTTGAATTCATTAGCAGGGCGTCGCTCCAAGAATTAATGTCGTTTTTTTAGTATTAAATTCTGACTCGGCGTAAAAGGAAAATGAGTTGCTGATTTAATCAGGAATATATTCCCCACTTGAATCAGTATATCTTCTTCAAAGTTGTAAAAGATTCATAAAACCATTTCTTTAGAATTTAGGAGGTTTTGAGGGAAAGAAGTTTCATAGGCTCAATTTCAGAGCCACTAATGTATAGTATTATTTATCCATTAAGGCGGTGCATCAAGTGACGTCTTAGAAGACCCTCAATCTCAATGGTAAGCTATGGAAAAAAACTTTTTCACTATTTTTCGAATCACTATTTGGCAAATGTGTGTTTTTAAGCTCTTTTTATAATTTTTTTTCGCATGAAGGCATGCATTTAAATAAAAGAGCGAGTAGTTTTTAAAACTGTTTATTTCAAATGATGTACCGCCTTAATGAAATACTGGAAACTTCGAAATGAGTAGTTATATTTAAGTATATATGATCAGCCGGTAATTATGGTGAATGTGGGAGACTTTTCCAACAGAGTTCTTGAATTTTTATTAGGGTGGTTTTTATTCTTTGAGCGTGTTCGTTTTCCATTGTGTATTTTACCGCTCGTTCGACTGGTACTAATTTCTCAACTTATGCACAATTCCCAGTTCTTACAGAGGAAGGTTGATGATGGTGAATTAATCATCGTCATCTTTAACCATCGTCAAAACAAAGGCGGCTCCAAGGGGGGGTCAGTAGGGGTTATTGCCCCCCCCCCCAAAAAAAAATGCCCGGAGAATTTTTTTCCCATAGCCTAAAAATATATAATCCTAGACCTAATACTAAATGAATTTAAATTTAAAATGAGAGGATGTTTATTTCTTATATATATATATATATATATATATATATATATATATATAACCCTACGAGCCAACGTTGCTCCCCCTTCCCCCAAATCTCTGGACTGGAGCCGCCACTGCGTCAAAATCTCCCTTAGTTGCACTTGCGTGTCCTGCAAAAGCGGTGAAAAAGATACAACACTCAAACAAGCCTCTTTGTAGAAATTTTTGGAACCTTTCCGCACAGTTGAAAGATAATCGCCGTACACTCTTTACAGTATTACCAGAATTCTGATATTTTTTTTTTCAACTCATAACTTATAATGTGTCGCCCACGTTTCATAATGGTTAGCGAAGCAGGCTGCTAACGCGTGGGGCTGATTTCGAATCCCAGGAAAAGCATAGATGTTCTACCCTGTATGTTCCTGCAACCTCTCATGAGGAGCTATGCTGAATCTCCTATTGGCTGTTGCCGTATTGTAGAAGCCAACAAAAAAAAAAAATTAAAAATATAAATTAAAATTACAGTAAAACCTCGTTTATCCGGACTAACTGGGACCGCAGGCAGTCCGGATAATCCGGTTAATATGGGCAATAAGCAAAACAAAATCCTTAACTAAGCAGACCGTTTATTACGATAAAAAACTGTGTTTTGTAACAAAATTGCATAGTATTGTTTACGATACATTAAAAAATATATAAATAGCTTTCCACATCATTTCTTAGCAAAGAATTGGTAAGTCTATTAAAGCTTTCTTAAACTCAACAAAAAGCATTTTATTTCCATAATTTGTTGTACAATCTAGGCAGGAACTAAACATTGAATTAAACTAAAAAGAGAATATTTGACGTACTGTAGCGTACTGGAAATATGGTCTTATTTTTTCCCGAGACCCCACAAGGGCTTGAAACACAGCTGCGTGATTTTCAAGGAATGTGTTGCTCGTTCCCACCAGTTCGGAACACGTGGGGGGGATTAAGAAACGTTTTTTTCCACAGAGGCAGCCAGTAAAGCTGTCATCTTAACGTTTCTGCAAGGTAATAAAGTTCGGCGTCTAAGAAGAGCTGTCAGCCGATAATCTGCCGGCCCTCCACCCCGTCTAAAAATCGAGACACGAGAGAGACGCTAGAGAACGCGGCCTGTGCGGTTGTGTGTTTGAGGCTCCGTACGTTGTGAATCTGCACGGGATTTTAATTGAATATGTCGCACTGTTTAAATGTTAATTTTTTGTTAATAAATTGTTGAGTTTTTATTTTAAAAAATTGGCCTTCGCTTTTAATTAGAACTCTGTCTTTCTTGGTAAGGATCAATAGTTGTGAAATTTCTTCAAAATGCCTCAGAGAGTTTATCAGCCTTGTCGTGACGCTACAGTATTTATAGTTACGTTCTTGCTATCAAAATAACTAAAAATTATTATCTAATGTAAACATTAAATAAAAAAAATGTCTACAAATCTTATCCGGATTATCCGGAGATACAGATCAACGAGGGCCGGATAAACAAGGTTTCAATGTACTGACAAACATCCCATCAGCTTGAAAACTATAACATCGATCGTAATAAGTGTATTTTTAGTCTCGCGCTTTATACGGGCGAATGTCCTTAGGATGAGTGCTTGAACATCAGAAAAATTCTTGATGCGATTTCAGTGACCTCCAAATGTCTAAAGAGTTGTTTAATCAATAACATTTGTTTGGCGTTTTTACTAGTTGGAATTCCTTAGAATGAGGCATGCTCGGCAAATCCTGTTTAGATAGATACCTGTTAACGCACGTTCGAATAAATACAGTGCTAGAAACGACATTCGAGATGTTCTGCCGACCACAGCGTGAGCTTAAACGGCGATTATATAAGAACAACCTCCGCGCAAAAAGCGACGACCTGTATCTTAAAAATTTTAATTCTTAAAAACAAATCCTTTTTTTGTTTTTTAAAACTATTTCAGTGGCAACAATTTTAATTCCTTAGTTTGTTAATTAATTTATTAATTAGGTGCTAAAACATAAAACATTCCTAAGTTTCTTAAACCATCAATTCTACCGACAGCTTCAAAACTAATTTCTATTTTGCCGTGTTCCAACTGGACTTATAAATTTGACCTTATTATAACCTATTTAAGTTCGATTATACATTTCTTATTCATCAAATTTTAACACAAATTTTAACACAAGGAGTGCTCACTTAGCAAACGACATTACAGAATATGACAGATGATTCCCCCTTATTTATTTTTGTATAGGTTTTTTTTTTTAATCTCCCTAAAACGTTGTAATTCTGATTCGCAACATGATGCCGACTAAATATCGCAGACAGTTCACATTTCACCAAAGAAATAATGAGCAACGTGAACAATATTTTCGTGAAGCTGTGGAAGAAAGAAGTAACTGTTTGTACATTAATTTCTCTGTATTATCCACTAGTTTCCGTGCGTGACGGTATTTTCTCCCCGAAAAAGCAAATTATTTAGAGTAGGTGATCGATGCCGAGGCGCCTCAGTTTCTTTCAGTACCAACTTTGTGGAAACAAACAGGGGGGCTGTTTTACGCCTGGACCTTCTCTGTTATAAATGAATGGTGAGGGAACTTCATACGGTTTGTAAAACAGCAAAGAAGAGGGTAAATACGGGAACTAATAATGGCAATGCAATCATTCAGACATATGGATGAGGAAAATAAGGATTATAGGATCTATTTCTTTGGAAAATGAAAGGTGGTTTGCACTGTTAATTCTATGCAATTAATTGAGAGGATCGAAGCAGATGATTTCAGGTTAGCCATGAACTAATCAAAGCAACTCTACCCAATACCGGCGAGTGAAAAAGAGTTTTTCGAAACTGCTGGCCATTTATTTATATTGATCTTGGTTGAAAATTATTCATCGAAATTAATCTATAATACTTTATAGAAATATGCTTTATTTACTTATATAATTGGAAATCAATTTTTCCGGCCTCGTGAATCGTTTGTTGACAAAACACGTTAAGCTTTAACTTATAATAGCAATTTAAAGATAGCAAGGCTACTAAATTGCTGTCTTAGTAGTCCAAAAAAAGGGAATTTCCCTCAACATACCGTATTTTTCGGACCATATGACACACCTTTTTACATAAAAAAATCGACTTAAAATTGGAGTGCGTCTTATAATCCGAAGGCAACATTAAAATAAAATGAATATTTTATTATATATATTATATATATACATTGCATATATTTGTTATATTATATATTATATATATTATTTATTATATTTATTACGTATATTTTTTATCTTTATTAAGAAAGAAATTGAAAATATCTTGACATACGTAACAAAATACAAAATGTATTTTTCTAAAAATGCTCCCATAAATTTGAGCTACGTCTTATCGTCCGGTCCGTCTTATGGTCAGAAAAATCCGGTAGGTTTCACTGTGTAGTGTGATTTCAGATTAGGAATCTTGGATAATTTAAGTTTGTCTAGTTGATACTTTTTCATCAGCGTTCAAGTCGTATAGGTGTTAGCGACACCAGATTCCCCGGGGTGGTCTCGCGTTAGAATCCGAGACAATGAATAGGCGGTCTTGTGCTGTCCCCCTATTGTTGGTTCACCTATATGTTGCTCCCATAATGAAGGAGGCAATAAATTCGGGGTATGGTATGGGCGAATGTCGGAAAGATAAGTGTCTGCCGCCTTAGCCCCCCCCCCCAAAAAAAAAAAAAAAAAAAAAAAAGCATTTTCATCTCAAGTTTGTTGGATGTTCAAGTCGAGTGAGAATGAAAATCCTCTTTGTTATTCGAGTAATAAAATAGATTTCTGACCCTGAAACCCTTGGAAGGTCTTTAATTTAGTTATAAAATTGAGACTCATTTGCGGCTTTTTATATTTTTGAGCAGAGCTTCTGAAACTATTTCCCACAGAACTTTGGGTTAGATGGGGTGAAGGATTCACCCCTTCCGTAGGTGTTTGCACCTATCTCTGTAGAAGTGCATGATAATATAATAGAAATATTTACCTACTTTCTGGACGTCGCGTCGGTTTGGAACTTGATGGGATTCATTTCCATGATGATCTCTTGAATAGTGCGATAAAAAAACTCTGAGATTCTGGCCCTCATCACACAATTAGCTCTGGAGACTATCCATAGAATCCCTCAATCGTCTTTGAAGATGGCAGCAGGGGTGATGGGGGAATCTCTGGTAGTGGAGTGCACATACCAACTCCTACCGGTGCTCTGGAATTTAAGATTAAAAATCCGGATTTCTGTTCGGTTTTTAGATCAGAGCTTATTGCTAGCAAGAGGGGCTTGCAATATGGTATCAAGTTGAGGATCAATTTCACGATGTCTGGATTTTAACTGATAGTCATGCTTCAATTCAGCACCTCTCTAATTGGATTATTATTGGGGAACAGACTAGCCTGGACATCTTAGATCGTCTTGACCGGCTTTCTTATGGACACACTATCCATTTTCAGTGGATCCCTTCCCATGTTGGGATTGACGGTAATGAAAGGGCCGACCATTTAGCCAGGACTGCTGCTGAGGAGTGCGTGAGCCTTTGTGAGGCTCTTACTTTTAGAGAGATTTACTCTCTTAAGAAAGGGCCTAGGGTTACCCCAATTGGTCGGCAGATCTGTACTGTCCGTCCGGCGCCCAGGCCCATAGCAATGGACTAATCCGAACTTGGGAAATTAACTTGCGTATTCAGGAATTGCTGCTTAACGACCGGTCTTCAGTCAATCAATGGTCGATACGCGATAGGCGGAGGGGACTGGGGTGTCAAAGAGATTACTCCCTTAAGAAGATAGAACTAGACCATCTTTGGCGAATTCCTCCTTATCACCCATGGTACATTGGAAGAAGTCCGGGTGGGTATTTCCAGCTCAAGCCTAGAAAATATCAAACAGCCCTCTCGCGCTTCATGAGTGGCCATATTAGAGCACCCACTTTTCGGCAGGATCAGAAGATCTTCCCGGATTGTCACTGGTGCTCTGCCGACATGGCCTCCCCTGCCCATCTTTTGGCTTGTTTGGGTTTTACAAAGGACGAGGTCCTTCGGGGCCCTCTACTGTTTTTAGATTTTTTAGAAATTTTTCGTTTCATGGAGATTGTCTAGCCTTGCTAGACAATCTGAGATTAATTAAAAAAATTAAAAAAAAAAACCTCATGTTTAAAAACTTAAGGGCCTGTTCACATAGGAGTCCGTTGCGTAGCGTTAAGGGAAAGATGACGTTGAGACGAAAATAAACCAATTATAGGCGTTAAAAATTTCATTGCTAATCGTTTGGAGGCCTATGATTGGTTTATTTTTGTCTCAACGTCATCTTTTCCTTAACGCAACGCAACGGACTCCTATGTGAACAGGCCCTAAAAGGGAACTGTGAGATGCGGAGTTCAGTAATCGAAAATTCCTTCTATCACTACCATCGTCCACTTGGTTGGTTACTGGTTTGAGGGTTTAAATCTCAGTTATGCTTAGTCGGTACAGTGTTGTGGGCTCCCGAGAAAGATCACGGCGACTGACAGTATTCATGGGTGGAGAACAAACAAACAAGTATGGAAGATAAATCCTCTAGCATCGTCGGAAAGTTTTTTTAAAAATTTTATTTCCAATGGCAAGAGAATATGACAAACTTCTTACAAACATATGCAACAAAGAACACAAGGAACAGTAACAGAAAAAAGTCAATGTCTGATCAGCGGGGCTCTAGCACTCCAATATCTTTTTGCCTCGGAGTTCCCATGCAGAGCTGGGCATCCTCGGATATGGTACCTGTCCATAACCTCGTCTGTTCCACAGAGCGGGCAGTTTGGGCTGTCTTAAATGCCAATGCGGTGTAAATGACTCAGTTGCAGTGAGGCTGCATGCCGAAAGTAATAGATCTTTTAGCCGTCAAGGACGTTTCCAGGGTGCACCACGCGGAGGTAGATCTACTGTCGCACCCCTCGTCGGAAAGTAATAAATATTAATAAATAAATGAATAAATAAATAAAATAAATAATTTATTACTTTTAATATACCTATTCGTTGGAAAGTAATAAATATAAAAAAATAAAGAAAGACCAAAATTCTGAGGCGTTAACCATGGCAGGTATAAAAATCATCGGCTAGTTAAGGCTGCTGTGTACTAACCGTATTGTATTCGCTCACCTGAATGTTAACTTACGGAGAAAATGTGTGCAAGGATTTCCGACTTGGATTGAAAGATTAAAAAAAAATAAATTTACTCCATAATAGAGAAAGAAATTTTACATTGTGGGGCAATTTTTTTTTAAAAACGTAGGATTACGTTCCTCCATAACGGTCCTCCGGAAAGCAAAATTTCAGCTGTCCTGCGTCACGAGTTATAATTCTGGCAGTGCTCTAAACCCAGTCTGTATCGCTTGGGCAAGCAGTAAACAGTTAAACAGAAAAGTGCCAAAATGCGTCAAAATTTCAACGAACCAACACACACACACACGCATATATATATATATATATATATATATATATATATATATATATATATATCCATACGTACATATAGAAACATACATGCATATATACATACAAAAGAGGTAAGTAACGATAAGTAATCCTACGTTAATATCCCACGGTATTTTCGTTAGAAGAGACTACCTGAATTTTTTTTTAAAATTAAATTATATTTTAAAATTTAAATGATTCGGGGAAAAAAAACTGGCATAGTGTGCTTTAAACTCGCATAAATTTCTTTGGTGGACAAAATATATAAAATGAAACCTGTTTCAAAGTGCACAAAAGTTCAGGCTATCAGAAAATACCATTTTATTGGATTATCAGCATTTATGTATCTGTAAATAGTAGAAAAATTTTCTCCAAAGGTTAACATTGAGGTGAGCGAATCCAATAGGGTTAGTACACAGCAGCCTTAATTTGCGTGGCAAAAATAATAACAAGCCCCTCAGAGTAAAGGTAACCAACTATTTAGTGGCCTGATAAAAAGTTGGGAGCCAAGGATCGATGTCACAGAAGAGATTCTATGCAAACATCAGCAACCACAATAGCAAGAAAAATTTCCCCCCATTGCTTTGATCTGTGGTTCACTACACTAACGATTAATATTAAGAGAAAAACCCGTAAACAATAATCAAAATTGTCCCTTGACCTATCACAAAAATTTCATTGGATGTACGTCACATCTGATTGCAGAAAATAAGCTTGACTAATAAGCTTGACTAATAAGATAAATATCTGATCTAAAATTTGTGAAAAGAAATCAACACTAGACAACTGCTACAACACACATGAATTTATTTACGTTTACCTAGGAATTGCTCGAAGTACTGAGATCTAGGTTCTAAAGCAGGGGTTCCCAACCTTTTTCTTACATAGATCCCTTTTAAAAGAATGATTTTCTTCATCGACCCCCTAACATTTTTCTCTATAATATACAGCAAACAACATAATTATAATACTAATAATTGCATATAAAACACTTAAAGATAACAATTTTATTAAGAATATGAACAAAAAAATTAGAAAAAGTTGCTCATTAGGTTTATGTTTTATTGTTTTTGTACTATTTTTATTTTTTAATTTCACAAATATAAAAAAAGAATTCAGAAACACAGATTGTAATTGCACAAACATCGCCAGGAGAATAACGAAACTGCTTCTTATTGGTTGCATCGGGAGGACCCATGTACTGTTTAAGATCGAGTGGAATTCCTCAGTTCTGCCTAGTGTTGGTACACAAATAAAATCCGACTGCGGCATTCGAGGCATATACTGTCCGACCACAGTACGAAGAACCACGGTTGGCATAGTGCCAAGACGATTCTATTCACGCTGTAGGTAAGGCTGCTGAGGAAGGAGGAGGAAAAGTCTCGTATTCTCTCGACATTCTTTAGAATCGGTTACTAACTGCGCTTGCTTGCTTTTTCCTCGTCTGTTATTTTGATTATATTAAAATTAATGGAACCTTTACCCAACACAACTGCTCGGAATAAGCCGTTCCGCAGTGATTGTAAACGTATAATACACAATGCAATTAAATTGTGTGATAAAGAAGCACTAGAAGGAAATGTTATTGTTCCACTTTCGCAATCCCTAAAGAGAGCTAGTGAAATGACCGGGATATCAATGTCCAGAGTAAAAAGAATACGCAGAGAAGCAAAGGGGAAGAAACTCCAAAATTTGAATCTCCGAGGAAACGTCAGAAAAAAAGAACCACCGAAAACGTAGCTTTAGATAATTTTGATTTTGATGTAATCCGAAAATATCCACTCCTATAACACTCCTATTTTTTAAATAGATTTGCTTCTTTCTTTTTATTATTTTGAAATTATTATTCACATATTCGATCAAAAATAAAGTTTTAAAAAATAACTTTAAAATTGCGGACAAAAAGCAGTCTGAAATACATTCCGTATTTCTTAAACAAACACATCCGAAAATATGACGTTTTCCCCTATTTTCTAAGTAGACTAGCTTTTCTCGCGCATGCGTAACAACTTCCAGGGACCTTGCTTCCGTGGTCGGACAGTACAAAAGCGTCATGACATTCGACTTTAGATGCGTGGTCACTCCGCCTTATGCAAATCTGTATTTATAATATTAAAACGGATATTAGTATCTAATAATTGCATTCCTAAAAAATTAAATTAAATTTTAAAACAGAAAAATTTATCATAGACCCTTAATAGACCCCTGGAATACTGTAGAACCTTTTTAAACTTCCATCGACCCCCAAGGGGTCCACCTGGACCCCATTGGGAATCCCTGTTCTAAAGGAAGGTAATTAGCTAAAACCTGCTAAAATAAAATTGCTGATTGACAAAAGTCACTAACTATGCAACATGGCATGGAGTAAAACAAAATACCTTCATATCAACCTAAAAAAAAAAATGAAAAAAAATTGAGGAATAAGTGGTATTCGAAAAATGAAAGTTCGAATCTCGGTTCGTGCAGATGGTCATTACAAATCTTTCAGTCATCAGTTTTCACAACCAGAAACTTGTGAAAGCTTTTCACTTATTAGATGCTAAAATAATCACGACACAAGATGGGATATTATTGAAACCATGTGTTATTTCAAGAAATGTTATTTTTTTGTTTATTTTTTAGTTTATTAGATGCTATTTCTTAGTTTTTTTCTCCATCAAAAGTGATGAATATATACCTTGCATTAATTATGAAAAGCCCTGGCTTCTATTTGCAACTGAGATTCCCCTTGCTTCTTTATAATAATAAAAAAATATCAAAACTGATTTAATGCAAAAAAATGACCTGGTGTAAAATTTCATTCTAAAGGTAGTAGACGAAAGCAATAATTTAGAAATAAAATAAATTTTGAATATAAAAATTGTCTATTATTAATGCAGTTCATTAATGACAGTCTGAAAAATTACTACTGAAAATAAAAATCCACCAAGTATTCATTTTACAAAAATGAATTTAAAAATTAATTGTAAAAGGGAATTTTATTATTTCTAAAAATAAATTTTGAAATCGTTGGTGTAGTGTAGAGTATAGGAAAATTTCAGTTTCTTCCGTTCAGCCGCCCATATGATATAGTGATGGGATATAAACCTTATTGTGTGATTGAATACTTTATCGGAAATTTAAGTCTTACCTCTCTTTTACATACAATGTTACGGGCGCAGTGGCCCAGTTGGCAAGAGAAGCGGCCAGTGATCTGAACGTCCCTTGTTCGATGCTCGTCGCTACAAATTCACCGCCGTGTTCACTAATGATGGCCGGGGTACGTAAAATAGGGCGGGGCTGCAATGTCCTCCAAGTTCTCAAATTTACCCCTGGAGGTGCGGGGTCAAGTGCTCCGGTCTCGTCACTTGACTCGGTTCAAAATTATGGGACCGGTCATTTAGCCAAGTTGGACTCCGACCCTTGTGGTGCTAATGCAAAACAGGAGCCGCACCTTCATCGCCCATAGCCGTCGGGACTTTATTTGATGTTGCTGTCAGTCAAGTGGCATAAGCAGCAACAACAACAAACGGTTTTTGTAGAATACTGTAAAGTATTCTACTTTCGTAGTCCATCAGAATCCCCGAATACTGTTTTATCATATTCATGTATGGAAGCCCACATAGTACAGTGTTTAGCGTCGTGAGCATCCGCACAGTGGGCTTGGGTTCAAATTTCCCGACTAAGGTTTGGACGTGTTGTCCGCACACAGGGAACAATGCTGGCTCACCTAAAAGGAGTTCCCGCAATAAAGTAACCAACAAGACTACGGGATGTGGCATCACCGGTGGTTAAGGCTAATCTCTGAGGCTTTATTTTAAAATTACTACTATTCATGACCAAGAAAGACAGAGTCCTAATTGTAAAAAATAAGGCCAACTTTAAAACAAAAACTCGACATTTAATAACAGAAAAAATTAACAATAAAAAAGTCCAGCATAATTAAATGAAGTAGACTTAAGTGCAGATTTAGCACCGTATGCTCCCAGACCCATGGTCTCAAAAACAGGAGCTTCAAAAAACACTTTTGCCTAACTGGATGTTACATGAGGAATCTCTCTAAAAACACAAAGTCTCTGACTATATCTCGCTGCGTTTTCTTGTCGGCAGCTCCTTCTAAGAAAAGCCGCGGCTTCCAAGCGCCGGGACCCTGGGGTTAACCCGATGACATTCGTGGCCTCTGATGGCATTTTTATGGGAACGTATTGCTTCTATAACCTCAGAATACTCTGACTGACGACCTGGACGGATATTTTTATGAGAGAAAAGGCGACGGACTTCAGATTCTGCCGGCAAAGATGAAGACGAGGGATTTACTCGCAGAAACCAGGAATGTTAGACCCCGCATGTGATAGTTTTATAGATAGTTTTTGAATCTCCCACGTGTTCAAAATTTCGGTGGGAACTTGAATTGGAATCCTCGAAAAATATGCAGCTGGTCCGTGGGGTGTGAGAACGCACCCCCGTAAAGGCGTGACGTCACAGGGTGAATAACGAAAGATTACGGGCGAATGTCTCACGACAAGTGCCTCCGAATTAGGCAAGAAAAAAAAAAAGCATTTTTACACAAAGGACATTCCAATTAAAAGCAACATTTCCAGCAAGATGACTATTTGCTTCAATACATCCTATGTGTAATGTACACGTGGAAACCAAATTCGTTCCCTTTAACTGAGTTACTCCGAGAAATAGATAGATCATATAAATCGATGTTTTTCAGCATTTGTCGAGTAAAAAAGAAACCATTTCAGAGACAAAATCTTCCATGGAAGTCGCAATTCCGAAGAAATAATGAGTTCTTTTCACACGAAAGGCATTTTCGAGTCTCCATCGTGAAAGTTAAGTTGATTGCAAGTTAATTTCCTTCTCTAATGCGTTATTCACTAGTTTCTCCATTCGCGACGGTGCCCCGAGAAAAACCAAACGAACAAGCAAACAAATTATTTAGAGCTGGAGATCGATCTGCCCCTTTCATAGTTACTTTGTTTCTGTGGGAACAAACAGGGTCTGCTTTTCGTCTGAATTCGGATTGATGTAAATAAATAGAGAAAATTTCTGAGGGTCCCTTTAGAGAAAAAACAAAATTAAGAAATAAAAATAGGATATTTATAACATGTAATTGAGAAGAGTGGTGATGAGGATTATTTATAAGCTCTTTAGTCGTGGTCAGTCTAGTCATCGAGTAACAAAAGAGGATCACAGCGTCTTCAATCAAATAACTGGACGAATCGTAAAAGTCTCTTAGCCTGTGTGTCGTCCTCTTCAACATATTCATCAAATATTCTCTTGTCTGACAAAAGGCAGTAACAGATATTCCATGATTAGTATCTAAATTTTCCTTTATTTGGAATTTAGAAAAGTCCTTTTACGCCTTGCTTGTTCATTTACTGATCTCAAATTATGTCACCGTAATCTTCTGTAGACAAGGAGCATTGAGCCTTTACACAATCAAGACTCTTCGGTTGCTTCTTTAACATCTCTCCTTTACACGTGGAATATAATGTGGGTCTCCCTCTCTTTATGTATTTATGATTATACATATCCTGTACGATTAACACCAAACTAAACGCATTTTGTATTCCCCAAATTAATTTTTGTCAACTTAGACAAATAAAAAAATATATGAAATAACAGAACACAAGCATTGTATCCTTTGTATAACAGCGGTGACTTTATCACTTTATTTCATTTTCCTGAAGAGATTTAGCCCATCCAAAGAAATGACGTCACTGTTTGAACTGTGACAAACCTATAGAATAGCTATTGCCTCAAAACAGATGGCAGCTGTCTACCATGAAGATTTCCTAACGAGAATTTTGTGCATGGGATTTTGAAATCGCGGCTCACCTGTAAATATACCTTTCTGCCTGAACTGTTAAAAATCGAAATCATAAATTGAGAAGTTCGTGTGCAGAGATACGAAAAGCAGGTGGTTTCATCAATCTATTGTTGCACAACAAGTTATCAAACAACAATATCAACCATGCAGTATCAACAATAAGTTGTTAATAGCACAAGTTTTACTCAGTTGATGGACTACAAAGAACTTTTAGTTCATCAATTGTTGTTAATAACTTGTTGCACAACAAGTTATTAAACGACAATATCAACAATGCAGTATCCACAATAAGTTGTTAGTAGCACAAGTTTTACTCAGTTGATGGACTACAAAGAATTGTTGTCATTCGTCTGACACGATAGCTTTCGATGTGAATGTCACAGAAAACGAGATATCTATCCTGCACGATTCGTTCCTTATGAGATTTGCATCCATATGAGATTTTCATCCATATCATGAGATTTGCATTTGTTTGACAAAGGGCGGCAATAATGTGTCCAAAACACGCATAAGCTATTTTCTTTATATTAAATATTTTTAATCCTTATTAATTCATCAAATGACTTTAAATACTTTCGCTAGAGTTTTCTGTAGAAAGACTGTCTAAAGCTTTGTATATCTCAGGGAGAAAGGCTTAAACTTGGGGTGACTTTCTTGATCTGACATTTCTTTCTATTACTGTTACCCAATAATAAACCCTTTAGTAAATCCGTTGATATGTCTTACTCCTGATAGAAGATTAGAGTCTCCTCTATACATATCTTTGGTTATCTGGCCTGCGGCATGGGTATAAGTGTAAATTATTGGTGCATTTAACGTCCTATATTAAGTGATTTTTGTCGGTCTAGGAATGCGACCCGGGATAAGCATCCTAACACTTACAGCAACAGGACGCCTTCCATGCTCCTGAGTATGTATTTCGGCCACCAGGACGTGGTTATTGTTTCAATTACATTAGGATTGTAAGCCCTGAGGATAAAGGAGGGCTTCTTAGATGAAAGCTCTCTAACAGGAGATGGGCATCGAATTTAAGTGACATTATAAGAAAAACTTAAAATAGTACCCTTTTTTCACTAGCTGAGGGGTTAGAAAAATAAAATAGCAGCCCATGCTATCCGAAGTGTAGAGTGTGACATCATAATAGGTAGGTAGGCTATTCTCTGAGGCTTTTTAAAAATTACTAAATTCGGGACCAAAAAAGACAGAGTCCTAATTGTAAATGATAAGGCTACATCTTAAATCAAAAGCTTAACATTTAATAACAAAGAAAATTAACATTAAACAAGCACAGCATAATTAAATGAATTTGAACTTAAGTGCAGATTTAGCAGCACGATCCGAGACTCGAATAGTTTCAAAACAGGAGCTTAAAAAACACGTCTGCCTCGGCGACCATTACATGAGGGATCTTCTAATGGTGCATATACATTGGTACAGAGTTCTCTCCCCGACTCCTGTCATCACATTAGTCACGGTAACATTAGACACGGTATTTAGAACCACCCCCATTCCCGCCGCAAGATTTCTTTGATGTGGTGTGTCCCCCGACCCCGCTCGACACCATTTGACCCGCTGACCCCCCACTCTCTTTCTTTGATGGACCGCCAGAGGAGGCGATCCACGCATAGTAGAGAGTACAGAGAGACATAAATCACTGGCAGATGCAGAGAACTCTGTACCAATCTGTATGCGCTATTAGAAATTGTTTTTCAGGGCGGGACCGGCAGATTAGCGGGTGACAGTTCTTCTTAATGACGAACATTCTGGCAAACTTTATTACGCTGTAGTGTCAAACTCGCATTGAACGATTGCTAAGAAAGACAGTTTTACGAGGCGATGGGAGACGATTCTGTTTTTCAAAACAGATTTTCCCCACAGCTTGTTTGAGAACCCGATATGCCCGGACTTAACTTTTCAAGATAAAAATTCTGGCGGCATTTGTTGGTATCGATTTTTAATCCGCTCGGAATCCACACACGTGTTCAAAACGATGGGAACTGGAAAATGGTATTCCGATAAGCATGCAGCTGTGTGTCGTGCACCCTGGGAGGTCTTGGGAAAAATAACCCCATACTTTCATTACGCTACAAGAGCAATAGGCTGAAACAGGCTGAAAACCCTTCTCTTTCAAGAGCAGAACATTTAAGATTACAGTCTTCAGTAGAATTCAGAGTCATTTCATTAAGGGGACACATGCCTTTTAAAGGCTAAGAGATTCGACAAATATATCCCTATTTTCAATCATCAGTAGTTACTAAAAAAATTTATTCAGAAATATGAAAATTTTACTGTGAGTTAAACATTCTTTCTTCGTTATGAATATGTTATCTCTCAGTGTTATCTAGCTTGAATCCATTGTTTTTTCATTGTTATGTCATTTCGCACATGATATCACCAAAACAGTTGGATAGAATACCATATTTTATACACGGGCAATATAAACAAGTATCATTAAAATGACTTACTATTATGTCATTCCTTCCATAAAAATTTTAATTACAGTAAAATTTATCAAATATTTTTCAAAATTTTGATTTAACCCCCCCCCCCCTTTTTATCTATGAAGAGCTAAGAATTTTGATATCAAAGTAATCCATTTTAAAGATATTTTATACAACATAATTTTAAAACTAAAATAATATATATACTCATTAATATACGGAATCAAGTCTGTACGCATTGCCATAACAACGAAGAAAACAATGGTTGAAATTAAAAAAAATTAAAATATTTATCTTAAACGTAGAAAAAATTAAGGGCCATATTTACAAAGAAGAAAAAGTGTTTAACTCGCAGTAAAATTTTTATATTTCTGAATAAATTATTTTAGCAACTACTGATGATTGAAAATAGCGATATGTTTGTCAAGTCTCTTGGACTTAAAAAGGTACGCGTCCCCTTAATGCCATTAAAATAATTCGTGCTTGCAAGTTGAACTATACGCCTAAATCATCAAATCACTCTCATTATTTCTTTACAACTGTAGTATATATCGTACATCAAGAGCCGAAGTTAGAACTTTTGTGATGGCTTATTACTAGACATCATTTTCCTATGGATCTGTTTGTTTCTACATTCATTAATTCTTATAAAAACATCTCAGCTGCTAAATGTCCCAGTTACGTCACATTTCCGAAAAATAATGAGTCATTTTCACACGAAGGCCGCTTTCACCGAGAAAATTGCTGAAGTAGGGTTTTTCTCATTTATCTCACTCCTCCTGCATAATGCACATCCCTCCCCACTCGCGGGATTACGCTTTCTCCTCCTAAAATCTCAAATTATTTAGAACTGTGCGATCGATGCTGTGGTTATGGCAAAGTTTCTGGGAAGGGGGGGGGGGGGGGTTTCTCAGCTTTTCGCCGAAAACAATATTTGAAAACATTAGAGTCAGTAGACTGAGCGATTTTTAGAAATGAATTCAGTTCTGATATACGCAAGTTTTCATGTAATTAATACTTTCTTTAGGAGTTACTACAGGTTTTAATTAATTGTTGATGCTTCAATGGATTTTTTTTTTCAATCCAATAACCTTTTCTAAAATTGCCATTACCAAAGAAAGGAAAAAAAAAGTAATATTGTGATATATAACTCTAATTTTTTTAAGGGGATGGTGAACATTCAAATTACCCATAATCGAACTAAAAGTAGAAATTTTTTAAAATTTATAAAATATTTAAAATGAAAACTTGGTGGTCTTAGAAAAACAAGTATTAAAGGTAGGTGAAAAAACATCTTTTAAATGGCTTTATCTCAAAATGAATAATTTCCAGATTTGCAAGTCTTTGAAATGCTCCTTGCGTCATAATTTTTGAAAAATTTTTGTAAAATTTATAATAAAGACTCCTGTAATACATCAAAATAAAATTTTGTAACCATTTTAGGTTTCGACGTTATTCAGATTATCAAAGTTTAACTTAAATGCAAAAAAGTACAAACATTTCACGAAAATTCAGAGTACAAACATAAAGATATTTCCTAAAGATTGACTATTCAACGAAAGCACAAAGTAATACATAAATCTGTTCAAAATGTATTTATAAACAATATAAATCCAATATTAAGCATGGAAGTTAAATACTGGATCGCAGGGAGCATTTAAAAACATATTTCAATTTTTAAAATATAAATTTTTCAAAATATTTATAAAATTTTATAAGATGTTTAATATAGTTAAACTTTAATGAAAATATATGTGCAAAATTTCATATCTCTGAGGTGAAAATTTCAAAAAAAGCGTTGTAATGTCCACCATCCCCTTAATATTACTTTTTATTTACATCTCTTAGTAATAATATCTCCTATTTTACCCAGATTTTCGAGGAGTCGACTAAAAGAAACTCCAACAATGTTACCAAATATTAAAGAACGTTCAGAGCATCCCAGACGATTTTAGAGAGACTAATACGTAAAACAATATTAAATAAAGAAAATGTTTTATTTCGACTATGCACCAGTCATGATTAAATAAACAGGAAATCCAACGTAAATAAAGCACAAATAGCAGTAAGGTGCAATTTTGCATACGGCCGTTTCGAAGCTGCAAATGAGCTAAGCCTTGGCTTAGTTTTCGGCTTTTTGAGCTGCCACTAAGTTCTTTGCACTGATGAAGAAGCTCCTTTGCAGCTTCGAAACGGCCGTATGCAAAATTGCACCTTACTGCTATTTGTGCTTTATTTACGTTGGATTTCCTGTTTATTCCTCGATCAAAAAGGTTTTGTCTTTTCTTTTCAAAACCAGTCATGATTGTCTAGCCAATCATCAGGCCATTTTTAACCATCTTAATCTTACAATATAGGCTGCTTTAAACCTTGTGAAAATTCCATTTCTCTCAAGTTTCAGGTGCATTTACGGGTTATGTGTCATGTAATTGTCCAGAGCCTTATAAAAATAGGCAAAATAGGAAGAGAAGTTCATAAGAGTGAAAAAAAAAAGACCCCGAGTCAGCAAATGGAAATTATCAACGGTAATTCAGTGAATCAAATGTGTAGATGATCCCAATAAGGTTTGCGAGTTGTTGAATAAATGGCAAAAATATATTCGCGGTGATTAAGGATTTGCGTTGATATTTTGTGGAAGCATCCTATTTGGAAAAAAGTACTAATTTACCATCATTTGACAGGGCTAATACTGTTATACTGCATTAATAGTACTTAAAAAATTTTCGACAATATTTTACATCCATAATACATTTATAATAGTGTAATATAAAATAAATAAAAATTAAAACTAAGCGCACCCTATCTTTTGAATATATTCTTTCAGTAAGAGAGCAAATGTACCCCAAATGTATGATCTTTATGGGGATATATATATATATATATATATATATATATATATATACAGTCGAACCTCCATATATCGAACTTCCACATATCGAAATTTTCTATATATCGAACTCTTAGCAAATCTCCATGTTCATTACATAGAAAAACTGTTTCTATATATCGAAAAAATCTCTATATATCGAAATTTATTTTCACGACATATTGGGAGATTTTATTCCACTTTAGAATAAAATATCCCAATTTTTGGCGTTTGAAATAATACTTCGTGGACTTCAATTCGTGGAAACTGTCCCTGATGAAGTTTTTAATGGACTGAATAAATGCGAGCATTTCTTTGATGAACTTTCCGCAAAACTGGCTGTTCAGCAAGATATTCGTAGTTTTTTTTTTTTAAAGAATGTAACTGTGATCACTGTAACCACTGTTTGGATTATTGTTTTTTTAAAGGTATATAGTACTCAATAAATCTTTCACATTAATTCAGCTTTTAGTTATTAACTTTCATTTAATGTGATTCGCACATAAATTGGAAATGGAGTTTCGTATACGAAAATTAGTTTTAATTTTAATGTTTTAGGATAATTATGATAAAACTAAGATCAATTCTATATATCGAAATTTCTATATATCGAATTTTTTTCCGGCATTTTGCTACTTCGATATATGGAGGTTCGACTGTATATATATATGTGCATATATATATATATATATACATATATATATATATATATATATATATATATATATATATATATATATATATATATATATATATATATATATATATATATATATATATATATACATACATACATACATACATATATATATATATATATATATATATATATATATATATATATACATACCTACATACATACATATATATATATATATATATATATATATATGTGGGAGCGAGTTACTTTTAGCCGCTAGAGGGCCCTCCCACCACTTCCTGTTTGAAGACGAAATACGCCAGTTGGAAGTACGCTCTCGCGAAGGAGAGATCGCTTTGCTCGAGTAGGAGCTAAGAAACCTAATTTCATTATATATGTTTAAGTGTCTTGTCTTGTGACAAAATAAACCCTGTGAGTGTGTATGAAGGCATCATTCCTCAGTTCCAGCACACCCCACATATATGCATATACATATATATATATATATATATATATATATATATATATATATATATATATATATATATATATATATGTATATACATATATATATTCATTCATTTATTTATATAATGTAAATGATATGATCGGGCTTAAGGTAGCCTTGTGGTAACAAGCTGGCTTTCGCTGCTGAGGGTGCTCGGATCGAATCCCGGCGCGCGACATTAAAATACCTCCGTGTCTAGGCCGGATATGGGAGCGTTAAATTCGCAGACCGTAAAGTCCCTCTATGAAGGTCAAAGAGGATGTCGCCCCTGGGGTTGTTCGGTCAAAATTGAGGTGGCAACTAGCCAAGACGGACTCCGACCCTTGTGGAACTATTCAAACTGGAGCCGCACACGTAGCCTATATGGACCTGGTCTGGAACTACGTTTCAGCCAGGGAGCATAAGAATTAACAACAAATGATATGATCAAATTTTCATTGATAAATCATCGTGGGAAAAATAAATCCTTATCAGTTTCAGACTATAAGTATTAATTTAAAGATTATAAAGCTCTCAACCAATCCATTGACCAAATACTCATTTGTAATACATTATACTCGATTATGGTAGCACTAGAATTTATACCCTTTCTTCACAAGCAAATATTTTTCATTACGGCGCAAATAAGGATATAAAATCATTTTTTACTTCATTAAATAAATAAATTCTTTCTAACAGCATTAATGAAACACATGCCACATGATATAATTAGATTACTTTCATTTTACCACGCTATTTTTTTTTTCGTTAAATAATTTTTATTCAGTTCGTTGCACCTACTAAATATTCATACCGTATAATCGCGTTTCTCTGCCTCAGAAAAATGAGTAATTTTCCCGCGAACGCAATTTTTGTCAATTAATTTCACAATGCAGGGTTAGATCGGTAGTTTTGAACCTTGTTATCATCGGTTTGCACGCTTCTGTGGCTGCTTTGTGCAGAGAAGGAAAAATAAAAAATAAAAGTTGGTGAAAGGCGGTAGACGCTCTAACAACTCTACATAAACAGCATCTACTTCATGTGCTTACCTTTAATGCTGTTAAAGAATGGAAAGAAACCTCCATATGAGCTGTTGCGCAGAGAGAAACCCATGGGGACTTATTAAAATAAATCAAATATTTGAAGTAGCATATTTACGATAAACTTACCCGAGTCTTTTAAAAACAGACTGTGAACACCAGTAGTAGAACTAAGCCGAAGAATAAATAAAAACGAAACAAAATAAAAATTGCACTTTAGAACTTAAAACTTTTATGAACGAAATTCTCTGTCCAAACACGATTATTACTTAGCTGATTTGAATTTTGAATGCTTTCTAAATTAAATAAAAGCTTTTGATAAATTTCCGTATAATATTTCCTAAAATATATTTAATAAAAGTGCAAAATTTCATCGAGTAATGAAGCAAAATGTAAATTTGTTTGCAAAAGTTTCTAGGCACTGAAACTGGAATTTCTAGCAATGAAATCGATATTATAAGAATTTATCTCCTGAAAGAATACTGATCTCTGAGCGTGGGGGTTTACACGATCCGAACTTTGGTTAGTTAGACACCAGAGTAAATTTTAAGATAACTTTTTACATGACATAAAAGAAATTCTTGAGGACTAAAAGCTGGCGATGGGAATACTGACCTTTAGATTGACCGGACGCTTGATCAACATGCCAAGACACCGAACAATAGTGAGTGACAATAGTGAGTGAACAACATGCCAAGACACTTCTACAGGTTCGCTTTGGTTCGTTTCGTTGTTCAGGACGTTTGCGGTGGCACACAAGTAAATTTTCACAGAATAAAAATTCTTGAGGACTAAGAGGTGGCGATGGGAATACTGACCTTTAGATTGACCGGACGCTTGATCAACATGCCAAGACACCGAACAATAGTTAGTGACCTTGTGGTTAAGTAGCTCGTTAACACATAAACGACACATAAACGACTCTTTCATTACACATATACATATATCTTGTTTATTAATATATATATATTTACAGCATCTATGATACAACATTTCCATTATCAATTGATCATTATCCAACCTCAATCAGAAAAATCATCAATCGAAAACCAGAGAGAGAGAGTCATAACTCAGTTCAACGTAGAGTCCAGCATAGAGACGGGAAGCACGTCCCATAGTTATCTCCTTTCTTCTCCTTCTTTCTTCCCTTTATATACCCCTTCTTTCAGAAGACTCCAGATCATTCTAGAAGCCTCCGCATCGGCGTGGGAAAACACCGGCTTCCGGTCAGCCAGTGTGTCTGAACATCTGGTCCCCTGATGGTGGCTGTTATTAGTTTGCTTTGAACTGTCCGTTAACGACCTTTTTAACTACTTGTATAATGACCCCTGTCCATCTTTTCTTAAATTTGTCGCATCTGTAAAGGTTTTTCCCGATTAGGAATGGGCACAGCACCACCATGTGAGTAGACCTCTGACAAATAGGTTTACGCATATAGGCATCACCATCGTGCATTCTCGGAATTTGGGGATCTTAAAAGGTTCTATACCACAAAGGTTTCGTCGTATAAAGGCTCTGAAACGATAAGAGTTCGTATTAGGGGATCAGCATGGCATAGCCATGCTGATCCCCTAATACGAACCTGCTGTTATAAAACCTGCCTAATAAAACCTGCTGTTAAAGACCCTAATACGAATTGAAAGTACACTGTTTAGGAAAAATCCCTGAGGCATAATTTCCCCAAAATTCTGTTTTCGGAATTCCCCCCTTAATTTTCGCTTATATAAACTTTCTAACAAAGGTTTACGGTTTTAAACAGCCCTGGCATGATACCTATGGCTACACCAGCAAAACCCTGCCCGGAAATTGTACTGGCGCTAAAAAAATTTAATAACAACCAAGGATTGCACATTAGAGATTTAAGACACTGAACATTTCAAAGCTATGAAGCCGTTGCAACGAAGAACAACATAAACAATGAGACGAAAAAAATAAGAAATTGAGTCTTGGCACAAAACGTAAATATTACGTAGGATTTCATCGACTAACAGATTAAAACGAAAGATATGCTTAGCCAGACGTTAGATGAGCCATTAGGATGTTCCATAATTTCAAAATGATATCTTTCTTTGACTAGCAGAATCATCAATTACAGTCCAAATCCAATATCTTATAAAGTACACATATTCTATTTAGAAAAAAAAAGTTTACAAAAATATATAAAAGTATCAACTGTTACTAAAGAATCTTAGAGCCATATTATAAAGATGTACAATATTTGGCTTATTTTTTTGCTTCTAACAACAATGAAACAAAATTTTTAAAAAGTAGAAATATAAGGTACACGATATATAAACTAAATTTACGGTTTCATTGCTGCTGTTAAAGGGAGAAGTTTGGGATAAAGAAGAAAAACTAATTCCACGTTGCTGATGAACATGGCAGGTTGTCGCTCTCAACGCTTGGGTAGTATGAACTACGTGCTGTGCAGCCAACGCAGTTATGCCATTAAAAGACGCAAGGAAAGTAGACAAGAAGCATAAAAGGTTATTTCTTGAGCCAAACCATCCCAATGAGACAGTTTCTTAGTTAAAATGACATTGATCAAAATTGAAGAGAAGAATGAATGCAACGTTACTGAATGTTATCATGGTCTCCGAGAAGCACTGCGTGAACGAAACATTACCATACTTTATCACATAAACTATAACAAAGTACATCAAGGTTTCATTTGTACGATACTATGCGAAGAACGTATCTACATCTCCAATTAAGGATCTTAACACATCTATATAAATGATGTGTAATAAGGATCTTATTACACATCATTTGTAAATTTGATAAATTCGCAAAAATTTAAAAAAAAATCGTGTAAGGAAACGTATTCACAAGCAAAATTGGTACTCATGTGCTGACAATTGGAAAAATGGTAAACAAACTATAAACATGGAGAATGTGGCGTAAGGCTGCTAAAAAGTCACGTGTGTATAGTGATAGGATGCAAGCTGTCGAACCTCTTCACTTCTACAGGTTCGCTTTGGTTCGTTTCGTAATTCGACGTTTGCGATGGTACACAAGTAAAAATTTTCACCCAAGTAACGACACAAAGTTCAGTACCACACCAGTGAATATTCAAAGTTTTATTTTCTTTCGCAAGCACAAACACAGTTATCTACAAACTTATTTTACAGAATTATATACAAATATCTAACTAGGTCAATCATCTAGATTCTGACTGATAACAAGGCCTAGTGCGTCTTCGAGGTCTCAATACAACCACGCACTTTATTCTGATCTGCCCCGCTCTCTCGAGCAAACAACAGCAGACCAAACGCCACACGCCTTCTCTCGCGTGGGTCACAACAGTATCTGACGACCCCCAGACTTCTGCACGGGGCACCGTCTACAATCTCGAATCCTTTATCGAGCCGGGGTCATTGCCCTACTGCCCCTGCCTCCTTGAGACGAAAGTAGCATCGACAAGACAAAAGGGAATGACGCGGCAGACACGACACCTTCCCCCCAAGATGGTGGTTGTCAGTTTTCATACACATTCTGCCCAATAGAGGGAGAGACCTCCCCGTCTCTTCAGATGTTTTCGAAGAGGCTGATTGGGAGAAGTCATGACGCATGCGCGTCGGTATATGGTTTTTGTTTTTAGTAGTACAACTGTGATTCTCCGAGAGAGAACATCGAGCAATCCTGCGTATTGTCTCATAAAAGGTGTTATATGTATAGAAAAGGATATATATAATAAAAAGAGAAAAGACAGTTTCAAGTATCTTCCATCGGTATATCAAGAGACATCGGGTAGGTGTCCCCGAACCATTTTCTAACGTCAGTGGATTAAATCAGCCAATTCCATCGTATCCCGACATTAGTGGCGCAGTCACGGTAGGATTGATTATTGATGGAAGATTAATTATTGATTGAAAAATGGAGCTATTGAAAAATAAGAGAGCACCGCTCCGTACGGCGTTTACAAAGGTATATAATCTCCTTAAGGAAAAATTAGGAGAAAAAGAACTGAAAATGACAGACATCGAAATAAGTCTGGAACAGTTGACGGATAAGTCAAACCGGCTCCGAGAAATGGATAAAGAACTGTTAGATGCCTTATTAACTTCAGGAGCAAAAGAGAAAGAATACGCTCAAGAATTCGAAGCTTGTGAAGTATATGTGGAAAAATTCGTACAAATAAAGACAGAAGCAAAGCAAATTTGTTCGTCAAGAGGTCAAAAAAGTCAAGTGAAAGAAAATAGTGAAAACGAAACCGAAGCTAGAATTTCGCAAGTTCAAATCAGGTTGCCAAAATTAATTTAATTCAATTTGATGGAGACCCCCGAAAGTGGCTAAACTTCTGGAATACCTTCATAAAAATTCATGAAGACGATACGTTGGACGAGCACTCGAAATTTGTGTATTTAATACAGTCAACGATCCCGAATTCCAAAGCACGCGAGATTGTGAACAGTTACCCTTGCACAGCTGATAATTATTCAAAAGTGATAGAGCACTTGCGAACTAGATTTGGAAATACTCAGATTCTTATCCAGATTTATGTGCGTGATTTATTACAGTTAGTTTTGGCTAATTATACGTCAAATCAAAAATTTTCATTATCATCGCTTTACGACAAATTAGAGACTAAATTACGAGCGTTGGAATCGCTTGGTGTCACTAAGGATAAATATGCAAGCATAATATTCCCTCTAGTTGAATCCTGTTTGCCCACGGATATATTACGAATTTGGGAAAGAGAACGGGAAAAGTCCACAGAAATTAGAGGTAAGACAGATTTAGATTCTCTTCTTGAGTTTTTAAAAACTGAAGTATTAACTGAAGAACGCATGCTATTAGCGCACGATGATTTCGGTTTGAACAAACCCAAAAGGAGTTCAAAAAATAAGGATTTAATGGAATCAGATATCCCTACTTGTCACGAATTGTGGGTAGGAGAGAAAAAATCGACGCCTAATAAGATAAAAATAGAATTATGTTTTTTCTGTGAGAAGCCTCACCCGAAAGAAAAATGCTTTAAAGCAGAAACGCTTTCCTATCAGGAAAAGAAAGATTTGTTATTTAAAAAAGGAGTTTGTTATGTATGTTTGAAAAGGGGGGGAAATCATATTTCCCGCAACTGTCGGTTAAAATTGAAGGTTAGATGCGGCATATGTCAGAAAGTAGGTCATTTGTCTATTCTTTGCCCAACGGCGCCAGACAAGAGTAAACAGACATTTGCAAGCTCTGAGTCTAAAGGGGAGGAATCGAAATCGGTTGGCAATGATCAAATACTTTCGTCGAGTTGTTTACAAGATGAGGGAGTTTTATTGCAGACATTAGTGGTTGGAATATCCAACGAAAGCAGGCAAAAAAACATAAGAGTTATAATTGACAGTGGAGCGGTGCAGTCGTTCATTTGTAATGACGTCATTGAGTATTTACGATGTGAGAGCGTGGGGGAAAAGAGATTAATTCATCAACTTTTCGGTGGCGTACAGACAAGTGAAGAGTTACATCGCATGTATAACATTTGTGTAAATAGTCTTGATAATGATTTTAGTTGTGAGATGTTATGTTTAAATAAAGCAATTATTTGTTCAGATGTAAAAAGGATATCCTCAAAGGGGTCGTTGTCAGAGGAATTAAAAGCTTATGGTATTTATGTGAATGATATGCAGGGTTGTTTTCCGGAAGTGGGAGATGAAATAAAAATGCTTATCGGTTCTGACGTCGCGGGAAAATTATTTACTGGAAAATTAAAGTGTTTAAAGAGTGGTCCCGTAGCGATGCAAACAAAATTGGGATGGGTCATCATGGGAAAAGTACCAAATTTTAACGAGAAGGATACCCATACATGTGTTTCGTTACTGTTGAACGAGAGATCAGCAGAAAATTTTTGGAAATTAGATACTATAGGAATAACTGACCCGGTCGAAGCGAAAACAAAACTAGAGTTGCAAAAAGAGAGTATGCTACATTTTGAGAAAAGGTTGAGAGTAGATTCCGAAGGTAGATATGAGGTTGCACTACCATGGGTTTTAGATCGTTCTAGGTTACCTAGCAACCGAGAATTGGCGGAAAAACGCCTAGAGACTACTCGGAAGAAACTAATGCACTCGAATAAAATTGGGGCCTATCAGGAGGTATTTGATAACTGGTTGGAGGAAAATATTATTGAGGAGGTACGTAGTGATGTACCTAATGAACATTATCTTCCCCACCGTCCAATTTTTAAGGAAGCTGGTACTACGAAAGTTAGGCCGGTTTTCGACGCTTCAGCACATAGTAAGGGAACCGTCTCGTTAAACGAATGTCTAGAAACGGGTCCGAACCTCCTCGAAATCATACCCTCGTTGATAAATCGATTCCGGAAGTTTCCGGTAGGAGTAGTTTCGGACATAGAAAAGGCCTTTCTACAAATAAGTATTAGAGAAGAGGATAGGGATTTTTTACGGGTTTTGTGGAAAGGTGTGAATGAGAAGGATATTAAGGTTTATCGCCACCGACGGGTGGTTTTCGGGCTTACGTGTAGTCCTTTTTTGTTGGCGGCTACTCTAAATTGTCACTTAGGTAATGCTACGGAGTGTTTTTTAGACACTGCAAAAACTTTAAAGGAGTCATTTTATGTAGACAATTGTCTTGTGAGTTTCAAGACAGTTGAAGAACTAGACAAATTTGTGATGCTTTCGCGGACGCTGCTTTCGGCCGCAAAGTTTAATTTAAGGGGATGGAGGACGAACGGAGAAAGTGAGGTTATTTCTCAGGCGGGGTTAGAGGAAAAGTTTGTGTTTTAGGGCTAGATTGGAATCTAAAAGATGACACGTTGTCATGTAAAATAGAAACGAAGACGGAAGGGAACATGGTCGCTAGTAAAAGGTCCCTACTTTCATGCACGAATAAATTGTTCGATCCCATGGGCTTCACTTCTCCCGTTACTCTTTTCCCAAAATTGGCCTTACAAGAATGCTGGAAACAAAAATTGAGTTGGGACGAGAAACTCCCAGAACCGTTAGAAAAGCAGTTTTCTACGTGGCTAACGAAGATGACATTACTGAAAGAAATTAAGATTCCGAGATGGATGGAGGTTCGGGGTTCGATACCCGAAGATGTCAGCCTGCATGTTTTTTGTGACGCGATTGGGCAAGCATATGCTACTGCTATTTTTATAAGGATAAAAACAAATGAACATATTAGTGTTAATTTAGTGCAATCACGCACACGAGTTTCCCCACTTAAGAACGTAACTATTCCAAGGTTAGAGTTGCTGGGCTGTACTATAGGAGCCAGACTGGGAAACACAGTAACTTCGGATTTAAGAATTGCTGGAATAAAACGATTCTTTTGGTGTGATTCCACAACAGCACTGACTTGGATCCGGAGAGATGTTCAGTGGGGCACTTTCGTTTGGAATCGAGTACAGGAAATCCGTACGTTGACAAAAGTAGAAGAGTGGCGTTATGTTCCGACTGAACTAAATTCAGCAGATCTGCCTTCGAGAGGCTTTTCAGTAGAGCACTTTCTTCGATCAAAATGGTGGGAGGGACCCAACTGGCTGAAAGGACCTGAGGAGTCGTGGCCCTCCGAGGTTGAGAAACCTGACGAAGAAGTAGTGAACTCCGAAAAGAGAAAATCGGTGCTTGCCGCCACTGAAGGGATTTTCGTGCCGAATGATTGGTTTTATCGTTATTTCTCTTCATTCCCGAGAATTTTGAGATTAGTTGTGTGGATATTACGGTTTTTGAACAACGTTAGAAAAACAGACATATGTAAAGAAATTGAACTGTCGATCTCGGAACTTAAGAAAGCTGAAGAAACAATTTTCATTCTGATACAGAAAGAATCATTTTCGAAAAATGAAAAACAGTGTTTTAAGAACCTTCGAACACTGGTTAACGAACAGGGCATTATCAGAGTAAAAACTCAAGTGATGTACAGACATGATACAGATGATTTTAAGTACCCGGTACTTCTGCCTTCCGATCATCTGGTAGTACATCTCCTGATTTTATGGGAACACCAGAGACTGTTACATGCTGGGGTCACCCTGTTGATGTCTAATTTACGCGAGCGGTTTTGGATCATCAAGGCTAGAAGAACAATCAGAGCTGTTATACACCGTTGCGTACGGTGCAAAAGGTTTAATGCAACTAAGACAGAGTCCATACCGATTTCGTTACCAGCTGACAGAGTGCAAGACTTTGCAGCCTTCCAAGTGACGGGTGTAGATCTTGCCGGCCCCTTATTCCTTAAAGGAGCTAAGAAATCTTGGATCGTTTTGTACACCTGTGCAGTATACAGGGCGGTACATTTGGAGCTGGTGACGTCGCTTTCAACCGAATCGTTTCTGCAATCTTTCCGGCGATTCATTGCCAGGAGAGGTAGGCCTGTCACAGTGTATAGTGACAACGGAAAGAACTTTGTCGGTGCTAATTCAGCTTTTTCTTCCATCGATTGGGAAGTTGTTACGGCAGCGTCGACATTGCAGAAAATCCGTTGGAAGTTCAATCCCCCTTCCGCCGCCTGGTGGGGCGGTTGGTGGGAACGCTTGATCCAGTTGGTAAAGCGGATTCTGAGAAAGGTTTTAGGAAGGGCTGTTCTTTCTCATGAAGAACTCCTGACCGTCATCTGCGACTGTGAGCAGGTAATAAATACACGACCTCTCACTTATGTGTCAGAGAGTCCGGAGGACCCGTCTCCTTTAACTCCGGCTATGTTTCTCCAGACACTGAGCTTGTCCGATGTTGAAGACATCGATTTGGTGGACCGTCAGGGGTTAAACAACCGAATAAAACATGTACAAGGGATCCGGGATCATCTCCGGAAGAGATTCCGGAGTGAATACTTGGGACAATTAAAGCAACAAACATCTGGCCGAGATGTTAAACCATTGTCAGTGAACGATGTGGTCATCATTGAAAACGACCAAAAACGGGCACAGTGGACTTTAGCCCGAATAGTGGAACTATTTCCAGGAAAAGACGGTCATTCACGAGTGGCTAGAGTTAAAACGCAGCAAGGAGAGTTCATCCGACCGGTTCAAAGACTTTACAATTTAGAGGTGAACATTGACTCTCCTTTCGAACCAATCGTCCATACCCGTAGTGGGCGGCACGTAGTCGCTCCCAAAAGACTCGTTTATTGACATTCGAAAAACTTTGATTCGAAAGACAATTTTTCTTTTTTTTTCTAATTATTGTAATTCATGTTGTACATATGTATATAGTTATTGTAAATATTTTTTATGTCTTTTAATTTTAGGTACTATTTTTTCAGTCGTGAGAAAGAGTATTGATATTTAGAATTGTATATGCCAAAAGTAAGTAAATTTTGTGTCTAGGTGAATTTGCCAAAGGTAAATTCAGGTGGGAGGATGTCAGTTTTCATACACATTCTGCCCAATAGAGGGAGAGACCACCCCGTCTCTTCAGATGTTTTCGAAGAGACTGATTGGGAGAAGTCATGACGCATGCGCGTCGGTATATGGTTTTTGTTTTTAGTAGTACAACTGTGATTCTCCGAGAGAGAACATCGAGCAATCCTGCGTATTGTCTCATAAAAGGTGTTATATGTATAGAAAAGGATATATATAATAAAAAGAGAAAAGACAGTTTCAAGTATCTTCCATCGGTATATCAAGAGACACCGGGTAGGTGTCCCCGAACCATTTTCTAACGTCAGTGGATTAAATCAGCCAATTCCATCGTATCCCGACAGTGGTTGCAGATGCAATCTGCAAACACACATCTGACAATTACCTGTCTGCCGGCCTTTTCACTCAATATTGTATTTACCAAAATTTCACAATAATAATAACAGTAACTACAAATGACATAAATCCCAATAATAATAATAAACAAAATAAACACTCCTAGCATTAAACATAATCATAATTACCACTATTTGGAGCTACATTTCCAAAACTGTCAATAGCTAACGATACACAGGTAAAAATAAAAGGAAATACTAATATCAAAATGCACATCTTCATAACCATGAAATAACTAAAGATAACAAAATAACATCAATTAGAAATAAAGGAAATGCGCTTCTTACCATACTGGACACCACATAAAATAGATTTACCACTTAACTACATAATATCGATAGTCGTTAAGATACTGCAACTAAGAAAGAAAAAAAAATATTGTTAAAACACTACATATAAAGAAAAGATATTTAAAAAGTTCCACACTAAGTCCATTGTAAAAGTTCGTGACTTCTGATAGTTATTCCTCGACTGAAGACACGACACAACATCTGCATTTGCCAGTTTCGCTCCTGGCCAATGAGCAATAGAGATCTCACAAAGTTTCGGAGTGTTGCACACTGTCTCTCTAAGTTTTTGGAAGGTAGCTTCGTGCACCTTAGACCACGGAATGTTCTCAGACACTCGTTTCTCGGTCAGCTCCGTTAAGGGATGTACTAACTCGGAAAAGTTGTTGGTGTAATCCCTATAATAATTGCACAAACCTAAAAGACTTCGTAACTGTGTTTTCGTTTTGGGATGTTCAGTACAATAACTGATTTCACCAGCCTTCTTTATGCTTCTTTCTTCAAGACAACCATGCTTTTCCCGGGTACTTCTTTGCCTTTTAGAAGACCTGCTTTTGGGTTCTACTTTACGCTTAATAGAAAGCGGTTCTGCAAACCCTGATTTGTTATCTTTCACATCTTGGAAAATTGCCTGCTGAGCATTTTCAGCATCAATGCTTGATTTATGTGCTAAATGCAACACTTTACTTCTTCTATCGTAAGGCAATACCAGCTGCATCTCTGTTTCTCCTAATATTCTATCTCGATGGAAATTGAGTCCGTCAATCGACACCGAATTCCCTTTCTGTCGTTTCAAATTCCCTCTCATGGATTCTAAAGAGCCGTATTTTTCTTGTTCTTCTTCTAATGGTGCATATACATTGGTGCAGAGTTCTCTGCCTGTGCCTTGGGGAATCCAGTGATTTATGTTCACTCTGTACTCTGTACTATGCGTGGATCGCCTCCTCTGGCGGTCCATCAAAGAAAGGGTGGGGAGTCAGCGGGTCAAATGGTGTCGAGCGGGGTCGGGGGAGACACCACATCAAAGAAACCTTGGGGGCGGGAATGGGGGTGGTTCTAAATACCGTGTCCAATGTTACCGTGACTAATGTGATGACAGGAGTCGGGGATCTGCAGGCAGAGAACTCTGCACCAATCTATATTCGCTATAAGTTTTGTCGATTCTGTGTCGGGCATTTTTGTTTCTCTATCGTCCCTCGCTAGTAGGCAGTTTGGAATTTCTAGGTCATTATCGCCTGACTCTACCTCAAAACATACAGTGCGAGGTTCCTCCTCCGTATTCCGTTGACCCCTTTCCCCCCTGGGTGAAGGGTCGCCATTTTCCCCCTCGCAGGGCACTGCCCGTTCCTCAGCAAGAGGAGTTCTTGTTTCATAATCTTCGCCCCAGCTGTGTTCGTCGGCGTTCACAAGCAACTGATAAATGCTGGGGGGGGGGGGTAGGAGACATGCGACGTTCAATTTATCGGTAACGGCAACTAATATTTCTATGGGATGGAAGATCCTATTCCCATGCTTTTTCGTGTGTAGACTAATTGACACCTTGCAGATTTTTGCCTCGATTTCCTCTCCAAAAGCTGAGGCAAGAACTATTCTTCCATACGTATCAGTATTCGACACGTATGATGCATGCAAGAGAGGAATTTGTGATCCGCTATACAATATCGCTTTAATTTGGTGTTCATTCTACATACTCCAAACGTTGAATCGGGATTTTTGTTTGGAAATATTTCACTTCCACCTTTGCTGCTAATGGCTCGTCGCTATTATTTCGATGTTTATCTGGTACAGTATTGGCCTCATGTGAACTTTCCGAATCTTGTTTCTTCCCACAATCACGTGCAAGATGTGTATTCGAGCCACACACATAACAATCTTTGTTTCTATATTTCGAAAAGGTTTCAGCCTTTCTAACATTTTTATTTCGCATATGAGGTGCTATGTATTTCCCCTTCTCAGGTGTTGTACCGACATGTTCTGTATTATTTCGCGTGTAATTTGAATCTGGATAGGCTTGTTTATGTAACGTTTTTCCTCGAGCTACGTAAAACGTATCACATTCCCTTCCGAGATCAATCGGCGGAAACCACCCATTACCTTGTCGCACACCTATGTGAGTTTGTGTTCCTTGATCGAGTGTGGAAAACAATTTATCCGCAACCATCAAATCGCATACGCTTTTGTAATCTTTGCAGTTTCTTAGACTTAAATAGTATTGAAAGGTCGTACTGAGTCGCGACGCAAATTGTACATGGGTCTCCATTGAAGACCGTTTCGCCTGTTTAAAATTTTTCAAACAAATTTGTGCGGTTGATTCGAACTCTCGTAACACTATTGCCTTTAACGCTTCATAATCTTTAATTTCTTCGTCATCAATGTAAATTAAGATGTTTGCTGCTTTTTCACCCAATAGATTTATTAGAACTTCTGCTTTATGTTCTTTCGCTACTTTTTTTGTTGAAAAAGCACGTTCTAGTGAGGCGAAAAATAGATTCCACAACTCAGGCTTATTAGGACAGGGAATGGTCAATGCTCTTACACTTTTAATAATATTTACTAGACATCTATCCTCGTTATCATCTTGCGTATTCGCTGTATTTATGTTCGCGTTCTGGGCCCTTATCATTTCTAATTCATGTTGTCGTTCCTCGTGTTTTTTCTATCATCCACCGCGGTAATTAGGCTCTGTTTAACAAATTCTGGATCATTCTTATATTCTTCAGAGTCTAAAATTAAGTTTTTCAGTTCGGTAATCGTTAAATTCGAAGTTACTTCTGCTCCACATTCTCCGGCAACTACTTTTATATCTTCTTTTTTAAGTCCTTTTATAGTCCACATCTTATTTGGATATTATTTAACTGATCCCCAAAAATATAAATATTAAAGGCTTCTCACCTGCACTGACGACTCACTCACCTACCCACCAATCCAGGTATGTGGGTGCTGTCGGCTGCGACAGTGTCGAACCTCTTCACTTCTACAGGTTCGCTTTGGTTCATTTCGTAATTCGACGTTTGCGATGGTACACAAGTAAATTTTCACACAAGTAACGTCACAAAGTTCAGTACCACACCAGTGAATATTCAAAGTTCTATTTTCTTTCGCAAGCACAAACACAGCTATCTACAAACTTATTTTACAGAATTATATACAAATACCTAACTAGGTTAATCATCTAGATTCTGACTGCTATCTAACAAGGCCTAGTGCGTCTTCGAGGTCTCAATACACCCACGCACTTTATTCTGATCTGCCCCGCTCCCTCGAGAAAACAACAGCAGACCAAACGCCACACGCCTTCTCTCGCGTGCGTCACAACAGTATCTGACGGCCCCCAGACTTCTGCACGGGGCACCGTCTACAATCTCGAATCCCTTATCAAGCCGGGGTCATTGCCGTACTCCCCCTGCCTCCTTGAGAAGAAAGTAGCAGGGACAAGACAAAAGGGGGTGACGCGGCAGACACGGCACAAGCCTTATTGTGTGATTAAATACTTTCTCCGATATTTATGTTTTACCTCTATTTTACATACAGTCTTTGTAGAATACTGTAGAATATCCTAATTCTACAAACCAACCAACCCAAACTCGCGACTTCCCTTGAAAGAAAGAGGAGATTTTTAAAAATATTCACGAGACCATTCAGTCAATTTTATGTGCAGTTATGCATAAATTATTTTATGCACGATTATAGACATCGCATGATTCTGTAACGTCTCTGACTGTATGAAGATAATATATATATATATATATATACTGCTGGCCACCCAAATTGCAACACCAAGAAAGACAAGAGATATCACAACAAAATTTATTTTGTAGATAACATGTTGACCAAGTATCAAATGATTAAATTTATAGACTGCTGTGAAGTGTGGTTCCTGCCAAAATCAGTAGCCAGAGTAGCCGCCATTGTTGGAGATCACCGCTGCCACACGCCTCGGCATTGATTCAAAGAGACTTTGGATGAGTTCTTGGGGTACAGCAGACCAAGCAGCTTCCACGCGTTGCCAAAGTTGATCTGCTGTGGCAGCTGGGGATGGAACCTGGGTCAATCGTAGAGCAACCATGGACCACATGTTTTCTATCGGCGAAAGATCCGGAGAGCGAGGCGGCCAGGGAAGCAATTCAATCTGGCGATTGACGAAGAACCGTTGGACAATGCGTGCCACGTGTGGTCGCGCATTATCTTGTTGAAATATGGCTGTGGGCAAGCCCTGAAGGTAAGGAAAGACAACTGGCTCCAACACCTCAGAGATGTAGCGCTGGCTGTGTAAAGTACCGGCAATGCGTACTAGAGGTGTGCGAGAGTGATATCCAATACCTCCCTATACCATAATACCCGGTGCAGGACCAGTGTGGCGGTGCATAACGCAGCTGTTCAGCATCCTCTCTTCACGGTGTCTCCAGACTTGAATGCGACCATCGTGATGTTGCAGACAGAAGCGTGACTCGTCAGTAAAGACAATTTCATTCAATTCTGCCGTCCACACCCTTCTGTCATCGCACCATTGGCGGCGGAGACGTCTGTGGTTCTGCGTCAAGGGTAGACAAAGCAATGGACGTCTTGCGGACAGACCACTCTGCTGTAAACGGCGTCGAATGGTACGCGCAGACACTGGATGATGCGTTACAGACTGCATGTGCTGTGCTATGGTTCGTGATGTGACTGAGCGATCCGTCACTGCCATGCGCACAATTTGCCTGTCATCACGTGAAGTGGTGCACTGAGGTGGATGCGATCGAACACGCCGGTCCGTCGTACCCTCCTGCATCCAACGATCACATGTCCGCATTACAGTTGTTTGGTTTCGTCCAACATGACTACCGATTTCCCTGAAAGATAATCCACAATCTCGGTAGGCCACTATTCTTCCTCTGTCGAACTCGGATACTTGATCAAAAGATGATCGCTGTTTTCGACGAGGCATAAGTAGTATAAAAATGAGAGTTTCGGGGCAGGAGCAGGAGCAAGAAGGGGGAGGGGCTTAAAGTGGGCGGAGCTAAGTGAGTGACGTGGACCAATCAGAGTGCAGCTGGCCACCTGGCGGTCGATTTGGACCAATCAGGAGAGGGCAGCGCTGCTATCGCCCCCTAGCGGGAAAGAGTGGAACCTTGTAGTTCAGCAGAATCTTAGAGGGAGCTTCGCTGTGCAATAGCGTCTTTAGAAACCCCCTAAGTGCAATCATTAGGGGGTTTTCCAGGACTCTATTGCACGGCGATTTGGAAATAGATGAGATAAGGTATTCAGGTTCTGAACTTGTAAAATGTACTAGAAGCTAAATGCTTGAGATTGAAAAAAGTAGGTATGTAGTACTTCTGTTTATGACCTTCTAACCATTTTTAAAAATTTATATTTTATTGTTTTATTTATATTTTATCATTTATGTTTTAAACATAAATGATGATAACTTATTATGTTTTTTAACTTTATTTTTGAACGTAAATGGATATTAACGTAAACTTATTATTTATTTTAAACGTATTATGATTGATTATTTTTAATGATACTTTTTCAATGTAATAAACCCGGGATTAGTTGAATATTTTTTCAGGTTTTCTTAGTTTTTTGGTATAAAAGTTTTTCTAATCATTAGAATGATCCTAAAGTAATTACATTTAAACTATTCCGTTTTTGAAATAGTATTTAAAAAATGAAAATATAATCATGTCATATCTTTTTGAACTATGATAATTTTTAATAATTAAAATAATTGGATATTCTTAATTAATTTACTTAAACTTTTTTTAAGTTTAACGATCTTGGAATCCCTGCTTAGGAAATTTAACGAAATATTGATTGCATTGGAACTTACTAATGAATGTGCACTATCTCAACCTGTGTGAAACTCTGAATTATGTTCCATTTAAGGAGCTATCACATCTTCTAACTTGAAGTGTTCTCACATAAGTTGTATGCATGTTTTGAAACACATAACTTATTTTTATGTTATTTTAATGAGAGAGAATTTATATGAAATTAATTCAAAATTATTCAAGTTTTATGCTATTATTAAAACAAATTATAGATATTTGAAAACGATTCAAAAGAAATTATAATCTTTATAGAATGATAAAATTGTAAGTATTAGGAAGTGTCTTAAACTTATAGTATAAATTTTGTTTAACAGTCGTCGGAAAATAATTTCTAATGTAAAACTTGTTCAAAGTTATTCAATAGGTGCTTGATTTTTTAACGTAATAAACGTTTCGATCAAAGTTTTTAAAGGTTTTTGTTAAGAAAACTAAAATTTTACGTGCGATGTATGCTTTTTCTATATAAAACAGTTTATTAGTGGTTATATCTATGTAAAATTATAGATTAGATTTAAAACAAAGTAAAAAATTTTTAAAGTCTTGAAACCTTTATAAGGGAACTATTAAGTTTTAATATGCTTTAAGTAAAAAAATTATATGTATTAAGTGCATAAACTATAGATTTTAAAGGTAAGATCAGATGGTAATTAATTTCTATACAAAATGTTTCATAGCGTTTGTAGAATATTTAAAACTGCAATGTTATAATATATCAAAGTAGAAGTAACTTTTTTTTATCTCTCCTGAAAAATTATATTGCACGAAAAATAATCATTCAACATTTACTAACAAATCGTAAGTGATTCAGTTATTTCCCTTTTCAAAGATGGTAATTCTTAAAAGCGCTTATTATAAAGGAGGGGTTGATTTACGTTGCAATTGGATAAGACATACCTAGGACTTTGAATCTTTTTCACGGATGTATTTAGCAATATCCCTACCGAAAATGCAGTAGTGATGATTGTCGCTACATGGTGGGAACTAATGAATAAAATTTCAATATATAAAATTGTTTATAAAAGAAATCATTCATCTGTAACAACCAGCTAATAGGTGTAAACGTCGGCGAACAATGTTGCTTACAACAAATGTTTGCTAATGAAAACGGAGTTGGTTACAAATTAAAAACCTGGTCTATTAAATTAAATAGAGAGCAGATATTGAAAATGGAAGAATATCCTGACGATATTATAAGTTATGTTGAAAACAGTTCGTTGTGTGAAAGCATTCCTAATATGCTACAATACAAAGTTTATAAAAACGGATCATGTTGTAAAAAATCATTGCGACTTATTTGCTGCAAAAGAAAATTATTTCAAAGTCTTAAAAACAAGTTTAATACGTGCATGCAGTGAATTATTTGAATGTCATGGATGCGAAATTGACCATCTATCACAGCGCCAGCATAGTTGCTTATCCACAAGCGAGAATGAAAAATATCGTGCAGTGGGCAAAGCTGCTATTTTCAACATCTATGTTAAAAATATGCTGAATTGTACAAAATTATTGCACATGTGTCTATAACAGCAGTGAATTTTTCGCTAAGTTCAACTTGAAAATGATTCATAAATATTTTTATGAGGATATATTAGAAGACTAAAGTCCATTCATCAACTGTGAGTACTCTTTTTCTGTGTTCAATATAGTATTTAAAGATTAATTATTATATTTATATCTTTTAATTTGAATAATAATTTTTTAGAAAAATAATTTAAAAAATATTTTTAGAAAAATGTGTGACTAATAGTAGGTGCCAGTAATCTTATCTATTGACGAAACGTACTTATCTTATCTAACGTTGAATCGCACTTATCTTATGTAGGGGTTGGTTTAGGCAAACCTTAAAATTTACTCATTTAGAAGTTATTCTAAGTTAGCATTTGCATGATATTTCAAAGTGTTGGTAATAGATCATTGATTTTCAATGTATTAAACATAGTTTTACTTCAAAGTTCTGCAGATATTTTTGTTAAGAAAACTAAAATTTTGGTTAAAATGTATGCTTTTCTTTGTAAAGTGTGTAAAGATAAATAAATTTAAGATTAGATTTTTAAGTTTAACAGTCGTCGGAAAATAATTTCTGATGTAAAACTTATTCAAAGTTATTATTTGCGTAATATTTCAAAGTAATATCAATAGGTGATTGATTTTTTAACATAATAAACATTTGTTTTGATCAAAGTTTTGCTTTTTTTTTTGTTTGTTAAGAAAACTAAAATTTTAGGAGTGATGTATGCTTTTTTCTTTGTAAAATAATTTATTAGTGGTTATATATATGTAAAATTAAAGATTAGATTTAAAACGCAGTAAAAAAAATTTTAACGTCGTGAAACCTTTATAAGGGAACTAGTAAGTTTTAATATGTTTTTGGTTTATATGTATGTGAGGGATGAATATATCTTCTCTGTGGAATAATGTTTATATGTATGTGCGGGACAAATATAATATCTTTTTATGCAGTTAAAGCTTGTTTTTGTAAAAAATTATATGAATTAAGTGCATAAACTATAGATTTTAAAGGTAAGATCAAATGGTAATTATTTTCTATACAAAATGTTTCATAGCGTTTGCAGAATATTTAAAACTGTAATGTTATATATCAAGCGACGATGGTAGAAACAATCTTATAATTTAAGTTCAATACAAATTTAACATCTTCTATTGTATATATAATAATATGTTTTAAAGTTTTGAATCATATATTTTATAATTATTTTTAATAATTACTGTTTGGGGTTAAAACATCTAAGTTAATATATGTTTGATGTTCATTTAATATTAAAACTTTATTAAATACTTCTATTAACCTTTAATGAAATGCTTACTACTAATAGACTAATATCAGTGGAATTTAACATTATATCGCAATTTAGATAATCGTTGAAAGTATGTTAGGTTTAAAATCATATATTAATAGTCTACATTTCTGGATAAAATATAATATTTAGGATTAAAACTTGTAAATTTTATCTTTCAAGTCTTTACCTCTATAAAATGTTTTTAATTTTAGTAAGCGTCTTAACTTATAATATAGTTTCAAAGTTGAAAAAACGTTTAAGGTTTGAAATATATTCAAAACTGTACATAAACTATATAAAGATACTTAAATTGGTGCATATATTTTTTAAGTTTCAGGTTCTAGATGGTAATTGTATAATTTAAAGTCTTCATGTTTGCATATACCCCCTACTGTTGTAGGATTCAAACCATGATTCATTTAATTCTAAAATGAACTCTTGTAAATATCTTCTAAACATGATAAAGTCTGTATTATTTCAGATAATGTAAGAATCTTCTCTATTAACATTGTGAGATAAATTTGTTACCTTCTCTTGCAGATTTAATAGTATGGATTGGTATGGTATGTGTATTTAATTTAAATAATTATCTAGATTGAATCATATTTCAGTTTTTATTTCTAATATTAAAAGGAAAAAATAACTCTACTGGGGAATTCCCGCTTTGTTTAAATAATTTTATGTCTAAAAATATCCCTTGTTAGCTTTCATGGAATGCCTTTCAAGGTAAGATTAAATAATAATTTTTCTATACTAAATGTTACAATGGATTCAAAGCTCTATCTAAATTATATTATACTGCAAAGTAATATTCTTAAGAAAAATTATAGATATTTTAAACTTAACGCTTGTTGTAAAATAATTTCATGTGTAAAAATATCAAGTAAAAGAAAAAAAAATATTCGTTTTAGCCTATCTATGTAAAAATTTCTTATTATTTTGTATTATTTTGTGAATGTATCTATGTAAAATTATATATCACGTTAAAAAACATAGCAAAACAATTTTAAAGTCTTGAAAATAAGCCCTTCGACTAAAAATATTTAAAGTTTTGAAAAATATACTCAAAACCATGTATTAAATTTTCTAAATTTCATTTTTAATCAATAGATGACGTTATATTTATTTTTGATAATTAATTCTAGTAAATTCATAAAAATATTCGCTCTGTTATAGAATATATTTCAATGAACTTTTTGATAATAATGTAGACTATTGCAGTATGCATATGTCGACAATTAAAAAATTTTTTTAGCGTAAATTTAATATCTTCTCTTGCAGATTTAATAGTATGGATTGGTATGTTATGTGTATTTAATTTAAATAATTATCTAGATTGAATCATATTTCAGTTTTTATTTCTAATATTAAAAGGAAAAAATAACTCTACTGGGGAATTCCCGCTTTGTTTAAATAATTTCATGTCTAAAAATATCCCTTGTTAGCTTTCATGGAATGTTTTTCAAGGTAAGATCAAATAATAATTTTTTCTATACTAAATGTTACAATGGTTTCAAAGCTCTATCTAAATTATATTATACTGTAAAGTAATATTCTTAAGAAAAATTATAGATATTTTAAACTTAACGCTTGTTGTAAAATAATTTCATGTGTAAAAATATCAAGTAAAAGAAAAAAAAATATTCGTTTTAGCCTATCTATGTAAAAATTTCTTATTATTTTGTATTATTTTGCGAATGTATCTATGTAAAATTATATATCACGTTAAAAAACATAGCAAAACAATTTTAAAGTCCTGAAAATAAGCCCTTCGACTAAAAATATTTAAAGTTTTGAAAAATATACTCAAAACCATGTATTAAATTTTCTAAGTTTCATTTTTAATCAATAGATGACGTTATATTTATTTTTGATAATTAATTCTAGTAAATTCATAAAAATATTCTCTCTGTTATAGAATATAATTCAATGAACTTTTTGATAATAATGTAGACTATTGCAGTATGTATATGTCGACAATTAAAAAAAAATTTTTAGCGTAAATTTAATATCTTCTCTTGTAGATTTAATAGTATGGATTGGTATGTTATGTGTATTTAATTTAAATAATTATCTAGATTGAATCATATTTCAGTTTTTATTTCTAATATTAAAAGGAAAAAATAACTCTACTGGAGAATTCCCGCTTTGTTTAAATAATTTTATGTCTAAAAATATCCCTTGTTAGCTTTCATGGAATGATTTTCAAGGTAAGATCAAATAATAATTTTTTCTATACTAAATGTTACAATGGTTTCACAGCTCTATCTAAATTATATTATACTTTAAAGTAATATTCTTAAGAAAAATTAAAGATATTTTAAACTTAACGGTTGTCTTAAATAATTTCATGTGTAAAAATATCCCTTGTTAGCTTTCATGGAATGATTTTCAAGGTAAGATCAAATAATAATTTTTTCTATACTAAATGTTACAATGGTTTCAAAGCTCTATCTAAATTATATTATACTGCAAAGTAATATTCTTAAGAAAAATTAAAGATATTTTAAACTTAACGGTTGTCGTAAATAATTTCATGTGTAAAAATATCCCTTGTTAGCTTTCATGGAATGTTTTTTTTCAATGTTCAAATAATATTTCTCATTTTTTTCATACTAGTATGGAATGTTCTGTAATAAATACTTTTTCCAAACTATTAAATTGATAATATGTTTTAAGTTTAAAAACCTAATAAAAAATTTAAAGTAAAAGAAAAAAATATTCGTTTTAGCCTATCTATGTACAAATTTATTATTATTTTGTATTATTTAGCGAATGTATCTATGTAAAATTATATATCACGTTAAAAAACATAGCAAAACAATTTTAATGTCCTGAAAATAAGCCCTTTTTTTTCGAACTACTAAGTTGATAATATATATTTTAAGTTAGAATTCGACTAAAAATATTTAAAGTTTTGAAAAATATACTCAAAACCTTGTATTAAATTTTCTAAGTTTCATTTTTAAACAATAGATGACGTTATATTTATTTTTGATAATTAATTCTAGTAAATTCATAAAAATATTCTCTCTGTTATAGAATATAATTCACTGAACTTCCGACGATTCATAGCGTAACGGTATTACGTCGCTAAAAGTAGTCAGGTAATATTTCCTTAACGGGTTCA
This sequence comes from Dolomedes plantarius, assembly GCA_907164885.2. Taxonomy (NCBI): domain Eukaryota; kingdom Metazoa; phylum Arthropoda; class Arachnida; order Araneae; family Dolomedidae; genus Dolomedes; species Dolomedes plantarius. The sequence continues at coordinate 156,607,329 of OU015495.1, read as the reverse complement.
ATTCCCATGGAAAATACTTTTAAAAAAATTTCTAAGTCCCCAAAAATGTAGTTCCCTATTTAACCAGCAGATGGCAGCACTGAAAAAAATATGCCCTGACCTCCAATCCTTGTAAAAAATTTAGTTCCCTATTTAACCGATAGGTGGCGCTCCGCAGAGCACCTACTCCCTCTAAGATTCTGCTGAACTACAAGGTTCCACTCTTTCCCGCTAGGGGGCGATAGCAGCGCTGCCCTCTCCTGATTGGTCCAAATCGACCGCCAGGTGGCCAGCTGCACTCTGATTGGTCCACGTCACTCACTTAGCTCCGCCCACTTTAAGCCCCTCCCCTTTCTTGCTCCTGCTCCTGCCCCGAAACTCTCATTTTTATACTACTTATGCCTCGTCGAAAACAGCGATCATCTTTTGATCAAGTATCCGAGTTCGACAGAGGAAGAATAGTGGCCTACCGAGATTGTGGATTATCTTTCAGGGAAATCGGTAGTCATGTTGGACGAAACCAAACAACTGTAATGCGGACATGTGATCGTTGGATGCAGGAGGGTACGACGGACCGGCGTGTTCGATCGCATCCACCTCAGTGCACCACTTCACGTGATGACAGGCAAATTGTGCGCATGGCAGTGACGGATCGCTCAGTCACATCACGAACCATAGCACAGCACATGCAGTCTGTAACGCATCATCCAGTGTCTGCGCGTACCATTCGACGCCGTTTACAGCAGAGTGGTCTGTCCGCAAGACGTCCATTGCTTTGTCTACCCTTGACGCAGAACCACAGACGTCTCCGCCGCCAATGGTGCGATGACAGAAGGGTGTGGACGGCAGAATTGAATGAAATTGTCTTTACTGACGAGTCACGCTTCTGTCTGCAACATCACGATGGTCGCATTCAAGTCTGGAGACACCGTGAAGAGAGGATGCTGAACAGCTGCGTTATGCACCGCCACACTGGTCCTGCACCGGGTATTATGGTATAGGGAGGTATTGGATATCACTCTCGCACACCTCTAGTACGCATTGCCGGTACTTTACACAGCCAGCGCTACATCTCTGAGGTGTTGGAGCCAGTTGTCTTTCCTTACCTTCAGGGCTTGCCCACAGCCATATTTCAACAAGATAATGCGCGACCACACGTGGCACGCATTGTCCAACGGTTCTTCGTCAATCGCCAGATTGAATTGCTTCCCTGGCCGCCTCGCTCTCCGGATCTTTCGCCGATAGAAAACATGTGGTCCATGGTTGCTCTACGATTGACCCAGGTTCCATCCCCAGCTGCCACAGCAGATCAACTTTGGCAACGCGTGGAAGCTGCTTGGTCTGCTGTACCCCAAGAACTCATCCAAAGTCTCTTTGAATCAATGCCGAGGCGTGTGGCAGCGGTGATCTCCAACAATGGCGGCTACTCTGGCTACTGATTTTGGCAGGAACCACACTTCACAGCAGTCTATAAATTTAATCATTTGATACTTGGTCAACATGTTATCTACAAAATAAATTTTGTTGTGATATCTCTTGTCTTTCTTGGTGTTGCAATTTGGGTGGCCAGCAGTATATATATATATATATATTATCTTCATACAGTCAGAGACGTTACAGAATCATGCGATGTCTATAATCGTGCATAAAATAATTTATGCATAACTGCACATAAAATTGACTGAATGGTCTCGTGAATATTTTTAAAAATCTCCTCTTTCTTTCAAGGGAAGTCGCGAGTTTGGGTTGGTTGGTTTGTAGAATTACGATCGTCTTTTGCTAGTGAACCTTTAGGGGGCACGGGACCTTGAAGCTCGACGAAATGACTATAAATATGGTCTAATTAGAACCACAAAAACTCGAATAATATTAGAAAAAGAAATTTTATTTTTTTATACATATAAGGTACGTATCTTTAAATATGTCGTATATAAAAATGGAAATTATAAATCTATAAATGATTTTCAAATTAGCAGTTTAGTATTTTATATGATTAACTGCTAATTCGAGTTTGCGTGCAGCATCACTTTTATACTATCAATAGGAAACTGATAAAACTACACTCACATGTGTATTTCATGGTACTTTACGATTTAAAACCAGAAAAATGTGGAATTCTGGAAAACTTTTTTTTTATGTGGGAAAATTATGCAAATAAAAGTGATAATTTTTGAAGTTTTCCAATTTTGAGCTCAATTTTTATTTTATTATAATATTTATTACAATATTTTTGGTTTTACATTTACATTACAAGTGTATTCTTACCATTAATTATTTTCTGCAATCATATATCTCAATTTTATGATGCGCGCAGCACTTTATGATTTTTAATCACCAGTAAATCATATAAAATTCTATACTGCAAATTTGAAAATTATAGATTTATACTTTCCATTTTTAAATATGACATATTTAAATATACAGTGATTTCCGCTTATAAGAATCACGTTTGTTATTACTGTTTTTGACTCTTATAAGCGGTTGATTCTTATAACCGAAATTTAGGTTTTTGGACTGGAACACACACACCTATATATACATATATTAGATAATTTACCATAAAATACTCTTTAATTTACATTAACTATCTTTTATTAAAATTTTTTTTATAGTTTTAAAAATAAAACTTAATTTTTAGACCTATAAGTAGATACACATGATTATAGTAAGAGAAGAAAAATACAATATTTGTTACAAGTTACAACATACCTGCTTAACAGTTTTAACATTTCAACTACAGGAAGGGAGCAAGAAAAAGTTTTCTACTGTAGTTTGACGTAATGAAGTTTTCAGAAGGCTGTATATACCTCTTTCAATACTTATAGTCTCAGACGAAGATTTACTCGGACGGGTAAAGTTGCCCCCGGGTCAAGCTAATAGGACAGTGTTGTGGTAAAGCGTTTAAGGGGAAACGATTATGTTATGTCTAATAAAGAAAGGGGTGAATTTTACGACTATATTCCATCCCATGTTATCAATCTTTCTTTAAAAAAAAGAACGAACTTCGTGCCTTTTGAGGGTTTAAGTAGGTTTTTTGGAAAAATGGAAGTAAAGCGAAGAGTGTAAACTGATTCTTAAAACCGGTGGATTGATTCTTTAAAGCGAAAATTTTAACATGGAAATAATTCATTTGTTTTTGTTTTCGCGATATTGATTCTTATAAACGGTTGATTCTTATAACCAGTGATCACTATAAGCGGTGGTTACTGTATGTACTTTATATGTATAAAGAAAGACCATTTCTTTTTCTAATATTATTTGAGTTTTTGTGGTTAGAATTAGACCTTATTTATAGTCATTTCGTCGAGCTTCAAGGTCTTGTGACCCCTTAACAACACAAATTACAAACCAGGATCTACAACAGGAATCTGATTCCGAACGGCTGGAAACGCGGGGTTCGAACCTACGCACTGACTCTGTAGACTAGCGCTTTATTTTGAAAATATATCACTATATGAGGCGGTGAAAGGCAAAGTGGTGTAAGTCACATTTTCAACTTTTTTTACTTGAGGGCAAAAATGTAATCTCCATGTTCAATTTATAGTGGAATTGAAAATAATTATTATTTGCAATATTATAATAATTATTATGAATTATAATTTGTTCAATTTATAATGGAATTTTTTTGTACTTTTTGAAGTAAAACGCTTTTGACTTACACCACTTGACCCACTGATTTACACCACTTTGCCTTTCACCGCTTCATATATCTAATAATAAATTTTTTCGACCAGGAAATGTAGAACTTACTAGAGACATTCGACTCGTTATACTAGTTAGCTATACGTTATCTACTTGAAACAGCCGTATCACCATATGCGCGCGACATCAAAATTAGACTCTTCGATTTTATCCCAATATTAGTAAACATGTTTTCCCTCTTTAACGACAGCAATTCTTATTCACAACATTGCCCCAACTAACTGTCCGATCCAGGTCACATTCCCTAAGAATAATGAGTCATTTTCACGCGAATACTGTTTTCATCAAGTAATTGCAGAAGAAGAAGTAGCGTTTAGCCCATTAATTTCTCTCCCTGTGTGTTATCCACAGTTTCCATGCGTGACCGTGTTTCCTCCCCAAAAACAAATTGTATTTAGAACTGTGCGATCGATGATCTCCAACCCGTGTTCCTTTGTTTGCTACTCTGCTGTCTAGAGGCACAAACAGCGTCTGCTTTTTGTCTAAATCCTTTATTGATATAAATGAACGGAAAGATATGGCTTGTAGGAATAGAGGAAGTGCTTCCAGGATGTTTATCACGGTAATGCAGTATTAAAACACATACTGGTAATAAATATGGAATTTATGCCAGCAAGTTGTTTCTTAGAAAAAAAAAACTCTTAATAAGTAAAGATAGTGTGGAAACTTTTCTTCGGAAACAAAGGAGTTAATCCGAGGAGCTAATAACTCCGATAAAGTACCACTTGATGAGAATTTTTATGGAAAAAAGATTAATTAGCGATCGGTTGTAATCTATGTAATATTAAGATATCTAGTAAATATTTTCTTTTAACTTAACCTAGATTTATTGAGTTGTAAGGAATGGCAATAAATACACACGTAAAACTTTCAGTCTGTTGACTACTGATTATTTATTTTTCTGTAGCAAACAGCTGTATTCTAACAATTTGAACAAAGCTCATATATTCTATTTAAAACAATTTTTGCTGTCATCGGATTATCTCGATGAGAGAAAATTGATTAAGGCATCTGAATTTGATAGTTTGCCGATAAGGTAACTCTGGAAATAATTTCCAGAGTAAGATAGTTTTTGCCCTCATTCCTTGCACTTTGTGCTATTTGTTGCTCACTCCCTATGATTAAAAAAACACTGGCGTCTGAATTTTTCAAGTGGTTCTTTTCATTGTGAGTTTACAATGAATTTCTTAAAGATTTTTCTGACTCATTATGAAGGTTATTTGTTTTCAAAGAACTGAAATGAATTAATCTTTCGGTATTTATTAAAATTTACAGTTATCAGCTATAAAACAACATCGTAATTTTTTAATTCTAATATGACTTAAGCAATGGTTTCCAATTTAAAAAGTTATAAGGTAATGTATAAATTTTCGGTTCACATATTATTACTTTAAAATTGAAAGTTTAAAATTGAAAGTTTTCTATACGAAATGTATCATACAGTTGTTTTTAAAAAAGCAAGATATAAATAAAAAATATTTCTGAGATTTCCTCGTTTAAACTGCTCACGTCTCAGTTGATTGAAAGCGCAACTTAAAGAGCTCGATTCTTATATATATGGCCATCAGAAAAATACTCCAGGAATCTTACTCCATAAGTTTACTTTTAAAACAGGTTTCCCAGCAACATCAGTCGAATGCATGTGAAAACAATATATAGTGGACGAAGAGAACGATAACGGCTTTTTCCTTCACACGTGCAGATTAAAATGATCATACTTTAGTTACTACCAGTATCTCTATAAATAAAAATGAATGCTTGTTTGTTTGTTTGTTTGTTTGTTCGTATTTTATGCGCTGCCGTACCGTTCATCCGATTGCGATGAAACTTGGTCAACTTATTGCTTGAACTTGTGCGATGGTCATAGACTATTTTCATTCCGCTACGACGTTCCATTCCCGAATTATGTTAGAAGTATCAACGGATAATGAAAATCGCCAAAAAAAATCGCCAAATTTCCCCGGATATTTTTTGTTCAAAGCCATTGCAACATTTCATTGTCACCAAAAATTATAATATTTCCGTAAAAATAAATAGACATGAATTAAAAACGTGATTTATTCATATATTGGCGCATGCAAGAATGAATTTGATATATTATTTTCATGTACGTGGCAACGCCGGAATATTTCTTTTTAAAAATGAAAATATAAGGATGGAAAGTCATTCATTTTCAATGAATGTGTTATATATCCATTTGATGAATTGAAACTATCCCAAGCTACCTGTTCAAACTCAAATATACTGCAGGACACGTTGACTTAGCTAGAAACACGTGCGTTTAGCCTTGACGCGATGATTTATATAACTGAAGTGACATTGAAACATAGCAGATGATTTAGTTTTGAGAAAGAATTACAATCATGAAATACCTGTATATTATAATTAAGAAAGTCTGAAAGTGGCATTGAAACGTAGCAGACGATTTAGTTTTGAGAAAGAATTCCGAGCATGAAATACGGGTACAAACTTTTTATATAATAATTACTAGATTTGCTGTGTTTTAATATTGAATGTGATCTCAATCCATTCAAACATTATTGATTATTTTTCTATAATAATAAATCTATTCAAACGTTATTGACTAGCTGTAAATTAATGCTTTAAAATGCCCAAAAAGAGGAGAGCAACTTTTAATCCTGCAGAAGTAAGGGGAAAATGTCAAAGATTGTTGAGAAATGAGCAATGTGATGAAAAAAAAACAGAAGAGCGCGAAGCCAACAGAATTCGAAATGCAGTTAGACGCACACACTAATCTGAAGAAAAAACATTCCCAAGAGCTCGAAGGTAACAGAATTCGAATTGTAGTGATCCGAAGCAGTGAGACTGATGAAGAAACTTTTAACGAGTCGAACATACTATTGTCTTCGAGCTTCAACATCGAAAGGAGAGGAAAGTGATGAAAAACGACAGCACCGTCAACAAACTAATGCTATTAGCTACCGCAAAAGAATTTTAGCGAAAACTGTAGAACATGATAACATGAGGCTAATCATTGAAAAAAATAATAACAGAAACTGAATCCCGAGCGAAGCCGGGTAATACATCTAGTTAAAAATAATTATCACTGTATTGTCACTGGTGTTACTAATGCCTCATGGCTGTATAAATCCCAATCAGGTGCATTGAAGGCTGCAGGTTCGAAGAGATGCGACTTCTGTTTAACTAACGGCCATTATTATCTTTCATTTAAGTGATATGAAAGTATGAAGAGTGAAACTCGTAAAATTTTGTAATTTTGTGGGCGTAAATGAAAACTTATGAATATAGTGTCTGGTCTTTCAACAATATTATTATCAAATAATATTTCACATAAAGTCACGTATATTTACGGGACTAATTCTTATTGAAAATTATGTTGTCTCTCTTTTTAGGACATTTGGATTCGATGAAAGCTTTTACTTCTCTCGACTTGAATAAATTTCAATTGTATGAGCTTTCAATACTATCTGTTTTTCCAAATGCTGTGTATTTCTATGGGATGAGGTTCTAAGTAAAAATATATCACACAATAATAAGTTAACTTCATTATACTCTAAAAGTATTATAACAATACACGTCCCTAGAAATTTACAAATAGAATCTTACTGAGATTACATTTTTAAAACAATTTCTCATCATCGTCGCTAAAATGATATCTAACGTTTTACATATAATTTCTGAGAGACTATAAGTATCTGTAATTTAGCTATCTGATAAAAGTTTAACCTTGTAAAAAATTGTAGATACGGGGCTCGTATTGTCTGTCCACCAAGGGTGAGCTTCGAACTCGCATTTCCATACTCGAGACTGGTACTATACCAAAAAAAAAACAACTCTGGCGTTATGATGATTTGTTAATTTTTAAGGATTCAGAAATTATAGACAAGGGGTTCGTATTGATTGTCCACCAGGGGTGAAGATCGAACCCGCGTCTCCAAACTCGAGACTGGTACTATACCAACAAAACAACTCTGGCGTTATGAGGGTGTGTTATTTTTAAGGATTCAGAAATTGTAGACAAGGGGTTCGTATTGATTGTCCGCCAGGGGTGAAGATCGAACTCGCATCTCCAAACTCGAGACTGGTACTATACCAACAAAACAATTCTGGCGCTATGAGGGTGTGTTATTTTTAAGGATTCAGAAATTGTAGACAAGGGGTTTGTATTGATTGTCCGCCAGGGGTGAAGATCGAACTCGCGTCTCCAAACTCGAGACTGGCAATATACCAACAAAACAACTCTGGTGTTATGAGGATGTGTTATTTTTAAGGATTCAGAAATTATAGATAAGGGGTTCGTATTGATTGTCCGCCAGGGGTGAAGATCGGACTCGCATCTCCAAACTCGAGACTGGTACTATACCAACAAAATAACTCTGGAGTTATGAGGGTGTGTTATTTTTAAGGATTCAGAAATTATAGATAAGGGGTTCATATTGATTGTCCGCCAGGGGTGAAGATCGAACTCGCGTCTCCAAACTCGAGACTGGCAATATACCAACAAAACAACTCTGGTGTTATGAGGATGTGTTATTTTTAAGGATATTCACCCGGATTCCCTTTTATTCCCGGTTTTTGGGCTGGATATTTATTTATTTATTTAAAAAGACACTCAATTTCTTTTTCCACGACGTGTTCTTGAAATGTTATATTTCGGCAGTTCCTTTTTATTAATCTGTTTATTAATAAGCTGCATATCTGTCTCACAGTGTGTGTATACAAACATGACCCATACGAAATAAACTAAATTTAAAGTAAAATAATTTTTTTTTAAAATGTTAGGCCAACGGGATAAGAACGATTGCGAAAGGCATTTTGTCATAAGAAGAGTACGCATGTGGAGATCCGATGATGCATAAAAACTTATTTATATTTATAGTACAAGCAAGTAATATATTCATAATGCGTAGGAAAATCGTGTCCTAATTAGATTTTTTTCATTTTTAGGCCAGCTGAAAAAGAAAACAGCAAAGATTAAACGTTTTATATGATCTCGAACATCATTAGATAAATTGGAAGAGAAAATATTTAATACCTGTCTAGGGTGTCCTAGCATTCCATGCGTGACAGAGCGGGACTAAAATGAATTATTTAGAGCTTCGATACTGATCCCTTTTTATTATTATTTTGTTATTTTTTCCCCGGGTTAGCCTCAAGCCTGTTTTCTGTCTGGCCAATTACGGGCATTAATGAATCATCTCGAACACTAGTTCATCGGTAATTGCATTGGCCGCCCCGAGTTACGCAATGTGGGTAAATATTTGATATTCAAATAAATGAAGTACTAAATGAATCATGCTTATAATTCGGTCTCCGAAATGGGGGGTCATTACGTTCAGCAAATGCTATTTTCAGGCTTTCTGGAATTTCTTGGTGAAAGCTGAAGTAATGAAGATAATTTTTCAGAGCAGGATTTAGGATATAGTACTGAATATTCTGTACCGATAATATGCATGTATGTTTATATATGCATGTTTATATATATATATATATATATATATATATATATATATATATATATATATATATATATATATATATACACATATATATATATACATTATACACACACACACACACACATATATATATATATATATATGTACATTATGCACACACACACACACACACACACACACACATACATATATATATATATATATATATATATATATATATATATATATATATACATATATAAGACAAAGTTGAAAGAGAAAAAACAGTATGAGCACTAAAACTACTTGCAGCCAGGAACTAAAAATATGAAAAGATAAGAATGAAAGAGGTTTTTGACAGCATCTCTCCATCAGCGGTGTCGATACTGTCTATAAACCAATGGATTGTTTCTGATAAGTATGGTCTAAACAATAAACTTACTTAGACACCGTACAATCCATGAGAAACTGTGGAATTGAATAATTAGTTAACCATAGAACACCAAGCCTGGCGCTAGACAGAGTGGAAGTTGAGAATAGGTAACCGCAAGATGACTGACATCACAAAACTTGCAACCAAGGAGCAAAATGAAAACACAGAAACTGACCTACTATGGAGACTGTGTTTTAGGACAATTAAACCTAAATTAAATTAGTTTTTTATTATTATAACTAAGAGTAATTTATTATTATTTTATTTTTATTTTTACATAAGATATTAATTTTAATTTATTAATTTTAAATATTTATTTTATTTTTAGTAGTTATTTACTCTAATTTAACTAATTATTTTGATTTGCTTATTAGTTGCAACAGAACAAACTATTCATTAAATCTAAAACAACCAATTATGTGCTTGGAAAGACTATTGGGGTAATAATTACGTGTTAGCACAGCTATCATGTCTAAAATATGCTTATTCCCATTGTCTTTAGAACGAAACCTATTTATACGTACTAGCTGATTTACAATACTGTTATTAAAAACAGAAACAGATATATATATATATATATATATATATACATACTATATATATATATATATATATATATATATATATATATATATATATATATATATATATATATATATATATATATATATATATATATATATATATATATATATATATATATATATATATATATATATATATATATATATATATATATATATATATATATATATATATATATATATATATATATATATATATATATATACATATACATACAGGGTGTCCCAGTTAAAGGTTTCTGACGGCTCGAAATCATATAGCAATGTGGGGTCGGAAATGCTTTCCTGAAGCGGTGATGTACACAGAAAACCATAAAGAAAGAGACCGTAAGTGGATAATCGTTTTAATAATAAATGTACAAAACCCCAAGGTATACTGGTTAAGGTAAGTGTTCGAAGTTTTTTCCACCGACTGCAATGCAGACCTCACATCTCCGGCGGATGGAATTCCGAACATTCTGGAATAATCCAGGCTCATCTCGAATTTCTCCGGCAGCTACTGAGATTCTTGCAACCAGCTCCTCACTATTGTCAACGGGGGTGTCATAAACCTGTGTTTTCATATGCCCCCATAAATAAAAATTCGTATAATTAGCCATCCTACTAACTCTGAGTCCTTGTGTTACGATTCCCTGCACTAACGCTCGGAACTTTCCCGCAACGGCATCTACCACTTCAGAAAAGCATTTCCGACCCCACATTGCTATATGATTTTGAGTCGTCAGGATGCACCATACCCCTTGTAGAAGTTCTGAAACGTTTAACTGGGACACCCTATATATATATATATATATATATATATATATATATATATATATATATATATATATATATATATATATATATATATATATATATATATATACAGGGTGATTTTTTTAAAATTGACACTATTCAGAGCCATCTGTAGTGTGATCTATCAGCCTGAATACGACCAAAATTGACAGAGGGACTAAGGAAGACATAGGAAAGAGTTTCCAAGTAAAAAAAAAAAAAAATCGTTCCAAAAGTCGTCAATAGGGGATGATATGGCGCTGTTGTTGTCGGCGAAACCGAGAATTTGCATGAAAGGCAAGTAAACATCAAAATGCAAATTCATGACTACGTAGTCGACAGCAGCACCAGTATTTTGGGCTATAAAGATCGGTACGGAATCTGTTGCGCCTTCGCTTTACAAAAGAAAGGGTCATCAGTCGCTTTTTTCCACTTGCATAGCCACCTCGCTACCCTGACCTAACCCATGTGACATCTTTCTGTGGGATTATTTAAAAGTCTAAGATGTATCTTGGTGGAGTCTCGAATTTGGCGCCCCTAAAGGACAACATATCCCAGACTTTGATGAACGTTCCTGGTCAAATGCTACGCTTGTCCGTTGAGAACGCAGTGTTCAGGATGCAATGTGTCACCCACCAGGACTGTGGTCACATTGAAAGAGGGAGAAGTGAATTTGCTGCATAAAGTGGTGTTGCAGTGAAATTTATTTGTTATTCATTTGTCTGCTTACAACTTTGTCGGTATTCATCCCTCATCTTTATAGCCCGAAATACTGGCGCTACTGTCGACTACATAGTCGTGAATTTGTATTTTGATGTTTTACTTGCCTTTTATACAAAATTTGGGAAGCATCGACAACAAAAGCGCCATATCTTCTATCGGCAACTTTTGGAACTAATTTGGTTTATTTACGGAAACTCTTTCCCATGAACGTCCTTAGTCCCTCTATAAATTTTGGTGGAATTCTGGCTGATAGATCGCGCTACAGATGTCTCTGATAGTGTCAGTTTAAAAAAAAATCACCCTGTATATATAAGAAACCTAGAACTAAACATGCATTTTAAGTCTATTCATTAGTATTGTTAATACTACCCTTAAAAGAAGCATTCTCTGAACTCTAATTGCTTCCCTATAGTGAAGGATAGACTTTATCGTTAAATTGAAACCTTCCAGAGACATTCCTTCATTGAATAGTATTGTCGCTATCGTTTGATAAAGAGAAATTTTTAATAAATAGATTTAATAAAAGGTAACTTGGCAAGAATGATTTATTTTGAAGATTTTGGTACAGTTTGACTCCATATAAAGTACTCTTCTTCAGAACGTGAACGTTAAAACCTTGAACGAGATTTGCAGGCAAATTAATCCCTGTTACGAGAAACGATTTTTTGGCACAATTCATTTTTTTAAAAGACGATAACATTTTTTAATATTCATTATTACAATTCGGAATTTTGGTTTACAGGTTTATAGCACATCAAAATAAACTAGTGCATAAGCGTGTGTGAAGAGAGAATTCATAAATTTTGTTCATACAAATTTGCCAGCAATTCATGAACTAATATCGAGGTGTTTGTTGAAGCATTAGTGATATATTACACGGCATTATTTTATCGCCATGATATTATGCTCCATGTTTTTATCAATAATAAGAAAATTTCTTAAGGTTAACTTAAGAAACCTTAACGACGTAGTAACGACGTAGCTTCACAAAAAGAAAGGAGGCTCAACACCACCTTTAGGGCGAAATGTTCCCGAACACTCGTTTTTTTTTTCGAGAGTTCCATCTTGCATGAAAAATTCATAGTAAAGTGCAGTCTTTCATTCAAATTACAGCTGAGTAATGCTTAGCTCTTAATTTGGTTAGAGAGTCGTTACTTTTTTAACTGATTCGGGAAGGGAAGGAGATGGCGAATGGTCGTCCATTGTTTCGTAGAACTCTGATAACAAAAGGGAGGTTTTTTTGTTATTCAGGAGAGTCAAGCACTATAGTTGAGTGCTCAGGAATAAAAGTTGTGTCGCATTTAACAAGGAACGGTGATATGAGATTAATATTTAATTATTGGAGGCCCTGACAGAGCCAAAGAGTGGATTTTGCAGATGTTCTCCAAAAAGTACAGGGTTTGAGAAGAGAAAAGTGGAATTTTAGATTTTATGTTTGTGCGTCTATAATAGGGGTTGGCAACCTTTTTTAATAAGAGAGCATATTTCAGAAATGCGAGAGAACGGCGGGAACACGAGGAGAGGGGGGGGGGGTTAATATTCGACAATGAAAATATTAATGTGATTTCTGGAGACAGGGAGAAAATATACGTTGAACTTACCTTTTTTCTTTATACCAATTTTAACGTAGGATTACGTTCCTCCATAACGGTCCTCCGGAAAGCAAAATTTCAGACGCTAAAATCGTCTGTCGTCACGAGTTATAATTTTGGCAGCGCGTCAAACCCAGTCTCTATCGCTTGGGCAAGCAGTAAACAGTTAAACGCAAAAGTACCAAAATCGGTCAAAATTTTGACATATGTGAATGTATATATATATATATATATATATATATATACAGTCGAACCTCCATATATCGAACTTCCCCATATCGAAATTTTCTATATATCGAACTCTTAGCAAATCTCTTTGTTCATTACATAGGAAAACTTGTTTCTATATATCGAAAAAATCTCTATATATCGAAATTTATTTTCACGACATATTGGGAGATTTTATTCCAGTTTAGAATAAAATCTCCCAATTTTTGGCTTTTGAAACAATACGTCGTGGACTTCAATTCGCGGAAAATGTCCCTGATGAAGTTCTTAGTGGACTGAATAAATGCGAGCATTTCTTTGATGAACTTTCCGCAAAACTGGCTGTTAAGCAAGATATTCGTAGTTTTTTTTTTGTTTTTTTTTTAAAGAATGTAGTGATCACTGTAACCAATGTCTGGATTGTTTTTTTTTAAAGGTATATAGTACTCAATTAATCTTTCATATTAATTCATTTTTTAGTTATTAACTTTCATTTAATGTGATTCGCATATAAATTAGAAATGTAGTTTCGTATACGAAAATTTGCTTTAATTTTAATGTTCTAGGAGAATTATGATAAAACTAAGATAAATTCTATATATCGAAATTTCTATATATCGAATTTTTTTCCGGCATTTTGCTACTTCGATATATGGAGGTTCGACTGTACAGATGGTGGACAAATTAATACGAACACCTGTGAAATAATGGAAAATCTTTATTAATAGGAGGTTGGACCACCCTTTGACTGAAGTACAGATTTAATGCGACGTGGGATAGATGCATAAAGGTCATGGACAATATTTAAAGGAATATTAAACCATTCCTCCTGCAGAGCGGTCTCTAGTTCCGAAAGTCCGGATGGAGGTGGAAATCGGGAACGAAGTTTGGACTCCAAGTATTGCCATAAATGTTCAATAATATTCAAGTCCGGAGACTGAGGGGGCCAGGCGAGATGTTCAACTGCATCGTCATGCTCTTCGAACCATTCTTGAACACACCTAGCAGTGTGGTTAAGGGCGTTGTCGTCTTGAAAAAGCGGTCGCTCTCCAGGGAATACAGTATGGACAAAAGAATGGACATGATCCCCTAGAACGCTTAGATAGTAATTGGATTTGATCCTCCCATGCAGAATAACAAGTGGCCCAAGACCGCGCCAAGATATCGCACACCATACCATAATGGAGCCACCCCCATGCTTCACAGTCGGCAAGAGGCATTCAGGATGAAACCCTTCTTTAGGCGTTCTCCAGACATAAACGCGTCCGGTCGTCTGAAATAGGGTGAATGACGATTCATCTGACCATATTACCTGTTGCCACTGCTGTGGGGACCAGCCTTTGTGATCTCTGCACCATTGGCGTCGCTTGAAAGAATTAGTTGCTGTCACCAACGGTTTACGAATTGCCACTCTGCCATAAATGATCGCAGCATGAAGTTCCCTTTCGACAGTTTTTGTTGAAACGGGGTCCTGGAGATGACTGTTCATTTCGGATGTTATCTCGGATAACGATTGCTTGTGCTTTCGGGTTACTATGCGCTTCAAGACCCGTCTATCCCTATCAGCTTGGACTTTCGGCCACTGTTGTGCTTTGAAGACGTCGTCTTACCCTCTTTCGTGTACGCTGTCATAACGGCTGATACCGTACTCCTTGCAAACCCCAAAAGGTTTGCTGTTTCCGTAACCGATGCTCCACTTAAACGCGCTCCAACTATCATTCCTCTTTGGAACTCTGACAGGTCTGACATTTCAACTTATCACAGACAATTCGATAGAAGCATGCAACGTAGGTGACTGCTGTTGAGAGACTGATACCTTCCTCTTCACGCTCACTAGGTGGCAGACTTCTGTTGCAGGTGGCGCGGCTGTACTGCAGGTGTGAAATACGTCATACTTTTTCACAGGTGTTCGTATTATTTTGTACTCCATCTGTATATATATATACGTACACATATATATAGATACATATATACATAACACATACATACATAAATACATAGAAAAGAGGTAAGCAACGATAAGTAATCCTACGTTAATAACCCGCGGTAGTTTCATTAGAAGAGACTACCTGAAATTTTTTTGTCGTCCTAGAGCATGCTAAACCACATGGGAGGATCACCCATGGCATGTACCACGGGGTCAGGTCAGCAAAAATGAACATCTCTAACATACCAAACAGCCATGGACCTAGATATCGTCATCATTATGTGCTCCCCAGCATGCGGAAGTCGACAAGTACGCTGGAAAGGGAAAGATTTACCGAAAGCGGAATTGCTCTAAATTTTTACTGGTGGTTTATAAAGAACGATCAGTCCAGACCACGGCGGTCAGAAATATGCCCCTTCCAAAATTTGTAGAGCGAAGTATATACAGTAAAAAGTCGATTATCCGGATCAGATTTAAGATATTTTTATTTAATGTTCATCTTAGATAAATTTTTTTACTATGATAGCAAGAACGTAACTACAAGTACGCCAAATAATCGCTTTTTAGTTTGATTCAATGTACAGTTCCTGCATAGAATGTACAATAAATTATGGTAATAAAATGCTTTTTGTTGAGTTTAAGAAAGCTTTACTAGACTTACCATATCTTTTTTAAGAAATGATGTGAAAAGTTATTTTTATATATTTTAATGTCTTGTAAACAATCTCTCTATTCTAAAAAAAGTAACTCCCGCTGCGGCTGTCAAAAGCTTGTCACACTATCTCCTCCAAAACCGCTGGGGGTATGGGGTCGAGAGCAATACCAATGGATACGTAAAAATGGGGAGACCGAAGTAAGACATGTCTCATCTTCGTCGGACTTTAAGGTTTTTTTTTTATATTTTGTGGGAAAATATTGACTTTTTCATCTTCAGATTACGATAACTCGCCAAAAAAGGATCGTAGAATTTTGATCTTTTTACAATATAAGACTACAGACATTTCTCTTTCAAACTAGACCTCATTTGTTTAAAAATATTTTAAAACAGACTAATATTTTCATCAAAAATTAAACACAGTTTTTCAAGAAATATCGTCCCGTAAGTGGATGTAATATCAATGCTCCTCGAGTTTTTATCTTACAAAGAAAATATTTACATCATCTGGAAGCTGAAAACTTTCTTATTCATATAAACCTCATTTCAAGTCTCTATCTTAAAATTTCGATTTTTAATTGAATTTTAAAGCTGATAAGCAGTGATGAAAAGCTCTTCGCATAAGGGTGACAACAGTAAATGGATGGAAGCTGTTACATTGCCCGAGAATCACCCCTATGTATCTCGCTATTAGCCCTAACAGAGGAGCGAGCGTAGGGAGCCTAGAGGCGAAGCCCCTAGTACTGTTAAATTTTGTTACAAAACATAGTATTTATCGTAATAAACGATAAGTCTGCTTAGTTAAGGATTTTATTTTGCTTATTATCCATATTACTAGGATTATACGGATTGCCTATAGTCCCAGTAATCCGGATAAACGGGGTTTCACTGTATTTAGATAGTTTGGATATCAAATATTGCAAGTATCAAATCCTTGTGTTTATCAGGTATTGGTGTTTCTAATGCTCCCTACCTGCAAGTTCTACACCAGGCCCATATAGGCTTTGGGGTGAAGAGTGCGGCTCCGGTTTATATAGCACCACAAGGGTCGGGGTCTGTTTTAGCTAGTTGCCACCTCAATTTTGACCGAGCAACCCCCAGGGGCGACATCTGGGGGATCGTACCCTCTCCCACCCTCTCTAACTTCATAGAAGGATTTTCCAGTCTATGGATTTAACGTGACCATGTCAGGCATAGACACGGAGGTATTTAATGGCGCGTGTCGGGATTCATTTCCGAGCACCCCCCGACACCGAAAGCCGGCGCGATACCACAAGCGTACCTCGAACCCTTTTATTAGGTATGAAACAAGACGAGAAAAATGCAGCAGATGTTGCTATAAACCTCAAAATGCGATATCCAGAAACTTACAAATGCGTAAAATATTAAAGAAAAAGTTAGAATAGAATTCAACTTCATAGAATTAATATGATGACATTTTCTCTTTTCCGTATGTAACAATAATTTTTCCTCCTAACAGGGTTAAAAATATTGCAAAGGAACTTGCGTTTGGTTTTAAAATGTTCTTATCAGCCTTGTATATTTCACAGTTTCGACTCGAATGGGGGGGGGGGGAAGATGACGTTTTTTTGCTGAATAATAAATGTGGCTGGAAACGAGATAGGACAGTTTCGGGAAGTCGGCAATTAGAATAGAATATCATAAATCACCTTTCGCATGGCGGAGGATAATCCTGTGTCCGCCACGGACAATGCGAGAATTCTCCGCGGTGGGGGGGGGGGGGCGAATATATTTCCATCTATCACAGGGACTGGCCGAGTTATTGATGGTGCGTAACTCGAAGAAAAGATATTTTAGCCGGCGAATATGAATCTATGCAAATTATTAAAGGAAAGATGACCAGTTCGGGCTTGTGGCTGGCTTTCCAGAATTTGATCATTGCGAGGTAATCAAAACGGAGAGATGAAAACGGTTAACGCCAAACTGCGCGCTCGATCTGGCGAACGGGCGAATTGACGAGCGTTACGCGATATGGAGCAATTTCGAGAGGAAGTCGATCCTTTAAAATAATCGGGCATTATTCGGAGGTGGTTCAGTGCAGCAATTTAGAAAAGGGTCTAGTGGGATATAGATGAACTAGCCACTTATCTCTAAATGCCTTAAATGTCGAACAAAATTTAAAAATTACAAAAACTCATCTTTTTTCTTCCCTATTTTTCTACAACTATTTTAAATGTCCTTAGTGCTGGCAAGCTGAAATATCGGCTTCACCGTTTTCGTCACATGTTCTTTAAGCTAAAATATGGGTTTTCCGAGAGGCACTGTAGGTAATACAGTTTTAGCATATGCAATGACACCGAATTCTAAAAAGAGGATTTTTTTCTAGAATGAATATTATGGGACAGCACAAATAAATAAATAAATACATACATACATACATATATATATATATATATAAATATATATATATATATATATATATATATATATATATATATATATATATATATATATATATATATATATATATATATATATATATATATATATATATATACAGTAAAACCTCGTTTATCCGGACTAACTGGGACCATAGGCGATCCGGAAAATCGAAAATCCGGATAATCGGGGTAATATGGGTGATAAGCGAAACACAATCCTTAACTAAGCAGACTTACCGTTTATTACGATAAAAAAACTATGATTTCTAACAAAATTACATAGTATTGTTTACAAGACATTAAAAAATTTAAAAATAACTTTTCTGAGTCAATTCATGCCAACGCCCTGTGACACTCTAGTGAAGCTTTCTTAAAGCCAACAAAAAGCATTTTATTACCATAATTTATTGTACAGTTTATGCAGGAACTGTACATTGAATCAAACTAAAAAGCGAATATTTGACGTACTTATAGTTATGTTCTTGTATATATACACTGCTCAAATAATATATACACTGCTCAAAAAATTTAGGGTATATATATACACTGCTCAAAAAATTTAGGGGAGCAAGCAAAGAAGTTAAGAAAACTGTGAGAGACAGCCACGTATTGGCATAAAATGGATGTACATGCGTATCAATGCGCAATGCAGAAAAAAAGACGTAAAAAAATTTTTAATTAAGCTTTAATTCTTTGAAAATATGGAAAAAACATGAAAAGATGATTTAGGGCAACAATTTGGTTACATGCAAACGATAAAAAAAGTATTGTTTAGAAATGATGCAAGGTTTTTAATATGGCGTGTGGTCTCCTCGAACAGCTAAGACTGCTGCACACCTGTTTTCCATGGATGCGATGATGTTATCGATAAGACTTTGGGGAATACTGTTCCACTCCTCAAGAAGTGCAATCTCCAAGTCTCGGAGAGTAAAAGAAGGCCTTGGTCTCGCAGCAATGCGTCGTCCGAGCATGTGCCAAACATGCTCGATTGGATTCAGGTCAGGAGAGCACGCTAGCCATTCCATACGCTGTATTGTTTCAGCTTCAAGCATGTTCTCCGGTCTGACATTATCATGCTGGAAAACAAAGGAATCTCTAATGGCTGCAGCGTAAGTTATGACATGAGGTCTCAGTATCTCGTCTGCATACCTTCGGGCCGTCAAAGTACCATTCCGAATGAAATGCAGGTCCGTACGTCCACCTATGCTGATTCCACCCCATACCATAAAAACAGGTCGTCTGTATTGTGACCTTTCACGAACGAATGTGGGATTATTTTGAGTGCCCCTTTCCTTCCATACCAAAACACGTCGGGTGTCACACTCCAGACTGAATCGGGACTCGTCTGTAAACAGCACTTGGCTCCAATCATGTTGCTCCCAATCTCGATGTTCAGCAGCCCATCTTCTTCGGGCCGCACGGTGGCGTGAGGTCAACGGAATGCAGACCATTGACCTACGTGCATAGAGACCTCCCCGATGAAGCCTATTACGTACTGTTTGGCTGGATACCCTTCATCCTGTTGCCAAGAGCAACTGTCTTTGCAGCTGAGTAGCACTGTCTGTTCTGTTTCGACGAGCTGTTAACAGTACTTGCAACGACACTTCTGGCGACTCCAACAGCTTCCTCGACACTACGCTGTGTTTGCCCGGATTCAAGTCTGTGTATAATACTCCATGCCATGGATTCCGGTAAATCACGTTGTTGACACATTTTCAAATCACCTTTTCTCAAAAAGGCTAACTGAGCAATCGAATTTCACAGTTAAGGCAGTGAAACAGACGTTTCTGCAACATCCCGATTTCCGCCCTTATGTTCTTTTTCTGGTTTTTGACGTCATGAACTTTGATTTGCATATGAAGTTTTCTTCTTCTGTCTCCTGCTAGGCTTTAAATTATGGATGATTTATTTTATGTTACTTATCTGTGTAAGTATTTGCGTAATTTCGTTAAACCATGTGCTTCCCTAATTGTTTTGAGCACTGTAGTTAAAAATTAGTACCTAATGGGAACATTAAATTTAAAAAAAATGTCTACAAATCTTATCCGGATTATCCGGAGATCTGGATAAGCGAGGTTTTAATATATATATATATATATATATATATATATATATATATATATTCATTCTAAAAAAAAGTAACTCCCGCTACCGACGCTGTCAAAAGCTTGTCATGCTATCTCCTCTGAAACCGCTGGGGGTATGGGGTCGAGAGCGATACCAATGGATGCAGAGAAATGGGGGGAGCAAAGTTAGACATGTCTTATCTTCTTGTGTGTCTTTTCATTTTCTCTTGAATATCTGTTTCTATGGGGATCTCGGGGCCTTTGGATGTCATTTGGTTATACCTGCATCCTATTCAGAAAGTTCCCCTTGAGGTAACTGATTTGGTTAGGCTCCCTGACGACGAGACCAGTCGGTTACCTTGATTTCTGGTTTAATTCCGACAGTACTACAGAATCTTGCCTCTGGTGTGTAGAGCCCCGAGTGCTTGATTTCTGTTTGCTTTTTGTCTACATTCTTCTTACAATTATCTAGCTCTGTTATTGATTATTAGTTATATTTGCCCTTTTTCAATATGAGGATATGATGCAACTGCGCAATCTTTTATTGAAAAGTTATATAAGTTTTCAATGCTAGGGGAGGTTTTCAGATCATTTGTTTAGCAGTCTATGCCCGCTTTTTAACTTTTTTTTTGTTTGTGTTGATTTATGTCTCATCTTCGTCGAACTTTAAGTTTTTTTAAATTTTATGTTTTGTGGGAAAATATTGACTTTTTCATCTTTAGATTACGATAACTCGCCAAAAAATGATTGTAGAATTTTGATCTGTTTACAGTCTAAGACTACAGACATTTCTTTTTCAGACTAGACCTCATTTGTTTAAAAATATTTTAAAACAGACAATATTTTCATCAAAAAATGAAACACAGTTTCTCAAGAAATATCGTCCGATATGTGGATGTATTATCGATGCTCCTCGAGTTTTTATCTTACAAAGAAAATATTTACATCATCTGGAAGCTGAAAGCTTTCTTATTCACGTAAACCTCATTTCAAGTCTCTGTCTTAAAATTTCGATTTTTAATTGCTGATAATTCAACAGTGGTGATTTGAACAATGATGAAAAGCCCTTCGCATAAGGGTGACAACATTAAATGGATGGAAGCTGTTACATTTCCCGAGAATCATCACCCCATGTATCTCGCTGTTAGCCCTAGCAGAGGAGCAAGCGTATACTATGACCCTAGGGGCCCCTAGTATGTATATATATATATATATATATATACACTAGTTATCAAAAATTAAGAAAAAATCACAAGAGGGATAACACATACAAAACTAAGCCAATCTGTTTAAAATTTGAATATGTTATTAAGTAAAAGGTGCTGAACAATACAACATTATGCAAAATAGTGGCGTTGCAGTCGGTATACGTAATTTGCGAGGAGCATAAAAGTGCATGTCTCAGAGCAAGGCGGCAATTATATCTGCGAGGCTGAGATAAGACATCTGCCATAGCCAAATTATAACAATGACCTCCAGGCATCATTTGACCGAAGAACTGCGATGGCGAGCTATTGGAGACTAGAGGCAGGAGAAAGTCAGACAGAAGTGTCCAGATGGCTAAATGTTAGTCCGTCTGTCGTTCATAGACTTTCGATACAATTTCTAACCGCGGATACGGCATCCAGGAGGTTCAGCCAAGGAAGGCCATGCGCTACGACGAGTGCCGATGACTTATATTTGTCTTTATGCGCACGAAGGAATAGAACAACAACTCCGGCTGCAGATCCTCCCTCGCTGCAAGCCCTGGAAGGTTGGTATCAACGTTAACCGTGCTTAGAAGGCTTCACGAAGGTGGTCTTTTTGCGAGGCGACCAGCCATTTGCGTCTCGCTCACGTCACGTCATAGGCGGAAACGTTTGCGGTGGGCACGTCAACATGTCCACTGGACGCGTGATCAATGGAGGGCTTTTCTCTTTACAGATGAGTACAGGTTTAGCCGCAAAGCGATAGTTGGCGTATTTTGATTTGGAGAGTACCTGGAACTCGTTTTCATCCATCATACATCCGTGAAAGAGATGCATACGGATCAGGCAGTGTCTGTGTTTGGGGTGGTATCTCTTTTGGTGGACGCACAGACCTCCATGTCTTTCCCCGTGGAAATGTGAATGCTCACGCCTATAGAGATGACATCCTTGATGCTTATGTGCGCCCTTATGCCGGGGCAATAGGTGATGCTTTCGTGCTACAGGACGATAACGCGAGACCTCACAGGGCTCGCATCGTGGAGGCTTATCTTGAGCAGGAAACAATTCAGCGCATGGAGTTTCCAGCTCGATCACCGGACCTGAATCCTATCGAGCATGTTTGGGACGCTTTAGGACGACGTATAGCTGCTCTCAATTCTCCTCCTAGGACCCTAGCCACGCTTTCAACTGCTTTGCAAGAGCTATGGCTCTCACTTCCTACCGAACTCATAGACCGCATAATTGACAGCATCACACATCGCTGTATGTGCTGTATTGCTACTCGGGGGGGGGGGGAATCATAAACCATATTAAAGGTACTTTTCCTATACCAAACTGACACATCCGATTTTTTCATTGTATACATATGCTAGTTTCTCTAACACCATAATTGTCTTGCGATTTCTTTTTATGCTATTTTATACCTACCTATGTGTTGTATAATGTGTATAACTTTCGTTAAATTCTACGTGTAACTTTTTGAGTAATCGCTATTTTTGTGACTTTTCCTTAATTTTTGATAACCAGTGTATATATATATTTATGAAGTTCTGTATATTAAGTACTTTTTATCTCGAAAAGCCCGAGTTCAATAAGTAAGTGCTATCAATCGTCGAATGTATGCTGCCATGGATGATTTCTTACTATTTAAAAAAAAATGAACTATAATTTTAACATATTTTCTAAATAGTACTTTGGAACATATATTTTATAATACGACATCTTTTGTACTACATGAACGATCGTATCATACTAAAAATAAGGATTTAAACTATTCTGACACAGAGAGTGACAGAAAAATAAGCACTTCTACATCGAGGAAACACAAAGAGACTACTGATATTTCTGACTAAATGCTTTACAGTAATCTAGATGAGCGCAGGTCCCTGGAAATGCTGGAAAAAGGGCTACTTTCAACATATCACAAGATGATTCTAAACTGATATATTTTTAACGTATTTAAACCACATAACAAAATAGTAACCAAACACCAGTTTACTATGAAGACAACTGAGAAGTTGAGTAAAGAGCGGAAAAAAAGTGGGAACGCTTCACCCACAAGCGTTACGCAACTATCTGCTTTCGGAAATTACGCATGAAAAAAAAAAGAGATAAGGTCTGTGGTTTGTAGCTCGAAAACAAAGAAATCTAGACCGAGAACTGCGTACTTTAAATGCATTGGGAGTTCACTGAGAATGCGTTCACCATCATTAAAACATATTGTAGGCTTAAACTCTTGCTGCAAATTTTCCTCTTTTAAAATTTTATCAATGAATATTTTATTGCATTTTATAAAATGCATGTGTTTCCATTTCCTTAAAAATATGAAAATATTTGAACAAAGCTGAAAATTTTCCATTTAGGAGACTTTAAAAATTTTTGATCATTTTCTTATGTGCTTTAATTTATGGAAAATATATCTCTTTTATCTTTTTCTATAAAAAATATACTTCATGATATTTTTTTTAAAAGGGTGGAATGATCATCAGTTTTAGATAAATGTAAAGGTTTTTCTGTATATCTTAAGCAAAAGGCAGATTTTTTTCCATGGTATATTCAGACTGCACAAAGAAAAAGGGTATGATACAAAATAGTTCAGCAACGAGGAAATTTTCGGAACCGCAAAGGAAAATGGAGGGTTGGAGTTCTGTTTTGAGTCCGATTATATTAAACTCTTTCTGTTCCATTCTTTTCTTTGGTATTGACAGGAGACTGATATAAGAAATACAGGGTTATCAGGAAAGGTACCATCCGATTACAAAATTTAATATTTTCCATAATTGCAAACATAAAATTGTAATTAATATTCATTGGAAAAGAAAAATTAAAAATTTTTTTTCACAGGTGTTAGATATGACTTCCTTTAGACACCCGTATAATATTATTGCGATAAGCCATTTATTGCCAAACCCGTTGTAATGTTTCACTATTAACTGTTTGTAAAGCCTCACCAGTGAAGGATTTACGTATAAGCTACACAAGCTATATCTTAAGGCCCCCAAGAAAGTGGGGGCCCCCAAAAAAATTATGAAGGGTCCCATATATGATTTTAAATATGGGACCCATATAAAGGGCCCCATATTTCAAATAGCTTAGGGCCTTATCAAGTCTAAATCCGGCCCTGAGCCTCACAAATGCGTTGTTTAAGTTCGGACAAACTTGTAGGCAAAGGTGGTATGAACACAAGATCTTTGACATATCTCCAACGGAAGAAGTCACATGGGGTTAAATCCGGTGACCTAGGGTGGTAGCTGTGTAGCCGATTGGTCGCAGTGCAGCCGATGATTTGGTCCTACACAGCAACCCTCCTAGGTCACCGGACTTAACCCCATGGGACTTCTTCCTTTGGGGATATGTCAAAGATCTTGTGTTCATACCACCTTTGCCAACAAGTGTGCCCGAACTTAAACAACGCATTTGTGATGCTTTACAAACAGTTAATAGTGAAACATTACAACGTGTTTCGCAAGAAATGGCATATCGCAATATTATACGGGTGACTAAAGAAAGTCATATCGAACACCTGTGAAAAAAAAAAAATTAATTTTTCCTTCACAATGACATATTAATTATAATTTTCTGTTTGTAATTATGAAAAATATTAAATTTTGTAATCGGATGAGTCTTTCCTGATAACCCTGTATATTGTGACATACTATGTGAGGGTCTTAAGAGATGACCATAACGTGTCATAGCGCAGTGATGGTCAGAACATGTGAGCGGAAAACAGAGGATCCCGAGCTTTATTCGAGGGCCTTCCAAGATATCCTTTAAGTCAGGGGTGGGCAGACTTTTCCAGGGTACGGGCTACTTCAAGGTGTTGCGGTCCACCCAGTGGCGTAGGTGTGGTGAGCTAAAAAAATGGTCTACAATATTTATTATAACTTAATAATAAATACGGAATATGTACTTACTTACATAACTACAATAAAAAAACTTACTCTTTGTCGGTGTCTATGGTGTCGGTGTTCCATAAATATGTTTCTTTTAGTATGCGCGTCTTAGGTCTTAGTAAAGGCGGTCACTCCAAAATGTCTTGTTGGTCCACCGGTGGATCGCGATCGACTTAATGCCCACCCCTGCTTTAAGTGAAGGAGAAATTTTTTAATGTATGAAAGAGGGGTCATTACAGTGACTTCCGATCGGATGAAGAGCGATTTCGATGGGTCATTGGCCTTGCCCATCGAAAGGGGTATCAGGGGCCTTACTATCTCTCTCAGAGGAAGGTGCATGTGATATTTGTAAGTGAAGATCATGAGTTTTTCGATGGTCAGCAGATCAGTCCTGAAAACAGCAGACCTTCTGTTCGAGCACTAAGAAAAAACAGCTTATCCAGAACTGGGTGTACGATAGGTTTTATAGATGTCGATCTTAGAGAATTTCCGAAACGGCAAAGACCTGCAGAACACACATCACTTTTCGGAAATATGGAACAATTTTTCACATGATAAGAAAGAAAGAAAAAATAACATGTTTGGTTAGAAAGCGAAGTCGTATTTAAGAGAAGGAAAATCGATTGATGAAAAAAAATTTCGGAATAGTGATCGTTATAATGATCAGATGAGCTGATTTCGGTGGGTTATTGGGATTACCTGTGGGCGTCATAGGCCTTACATTCTCTCTATTGTGTAGGAGAATGTGATGCTGATCATTAAAGATAACGAGTGGTGGAATGGTCGGAAGATCTAACCGAGAAATAGACAGTTCAGGGATCGAGTGCAACGGTATATCTCCGCTGTAGAAGAAAGTGAGGTCTATTTGAAAAGATCATGAATGGTTTAATGATCGATAGACCGGTGGAGAAAACAGGGATTCTAGGCTGCGTTGTTTCTCAGATGAAGAAGTGAGGCTTATTATGAAGATCATGACTGGAGACCTGACCAGAATACAGATCTCAGGTTTCAGTACTATTAATAGAAATTCTACGTAGAGACGGGTGTAAGGTTATAACAGAAATTTATTTTAGGGATTTTACAAAAGGAGATTTTGGATCGGGAGGACCTGGAGGAAAATGGAACGGTTATAAAATGTAGGAAGTCCCCGGAGTAGATTAGGGAGAAATCGAGTTGTTTATAAGCGAAAATAAATGATAAATCGGAAAATTAGCAAATGTCTTGTTATTGTGACGCCTGAAATGGCTTTGACGTGAGATCAAAGGCTAACCATTCTCCCTCTGGAAGAATATGTGGTGTTTATTAAATAACAAGACTCACATTCTGGTAAATGGTACGCCGATCTCCCATTTATCCCCTTGCATATTATTTGTTTTGGGAATTAGCAGTGCCATCGCCCTAACCAAGACTTTCAATATAATATAAAATATCTGAAAGAATGTCAATAAGTGAAAGGAATATAACAGACTTAGTAGAAGAAATCCCTTGTTGTATGTTTCTATAAAACATCATCACACTCAAAAATTTTTTAATATGACATACCAGATACTCCTAGGAATTTTTGTGACTATGCGAATGATCATAATTTACTTTTTTTATTGTTATTAACTTGACACGTCAGCGCTTATGGAGCAGCAGTCGAATATAACTATGGCTCCGAAGCGGTTCGAATGGAGTCTAAAGGGTTAAAACCAGTTAATAACCCTTTTACCAGATAACATCCCTTTTTTTGCTGTATATCGGGCCATTTTAGATTAATTTTATTTTTCAGTTGTTCATATACGCCAAGTATTGACTATAGAAAGCTTATTCGAGTGTCAAGGACTCTAAATTTTCGATCTTGGTAGAGATTAGATCCGTAATAGTCAACGCATTTTCCCGCAAAGCAGAGAGTTCTGGATTTGATTCCTAGGCAAGTCAACCGTTTTCCAAATGTGAGGTAGAAATGGAAAGAAATGTGTGACTAAGGTGTCGCATGCATAACTATATTTAGTTGAAAGGTTATTCACCGAGAAGAATTCCTAAATTCTGGTCGAAAGAAAGTGACAAGCGAGTAAGAAACAATTAAGACATTGAAGGGAAGCAATTTTTAACGAAAAATATATAAAAATTGATAATAATGGATTTATTCGGAAAATTTATGTGAATAACGAAATTTTCACTACATAATAGCTCACTACTGGCTTTATGTAGTTTCATTTCGGTTATTCGAAGGTAAGTTGCTGTCCAGTACCCTTTTATATTCTTTCTCTAACTGTCAAATCTTGAGTCATTTGCTTTTAGAATTATTAAGTCTGCCTTGTACTAACCCTATTGGATTCGCTGACCTCAGTGTTAACCTATGGAGAAAATTTGTCCAAGGATTGCCGAAATAGATCTAAAGATTTTTTTTAATCATATTCCGTAATAGAGAAAGATAATTTTTCTCCCTGGGGCATTTTGAGTTAAAAAAAATTCTAATAATATTTTAAAATTTAAATTATTAAGTGAAAATTCTGGTATAGTGTGTTTTAAACGCTCATAAATTCCTCTTGTGGACGAAATTTATAAAATGAATCCTGTTACAAGGTGCAGGAAATTTCAAGCTATCTGAAAATAACATTTTTATTTGATTATCAGCATTTATGTAGCTGTAAATAGTAGATAAATTTTATCCATAAGTTAACACTGAGGTGAGCGATTCCAATAGGTTTAATGAATAGCAGCCTTAAGGGGTGTACAAATTGTAAATCTAAAAGTGACTTGATAGGGAAATTTGGAGTCCGGAATTTCCATAAAGACGAGGATGAATAAAACCTTCAGATGAGGAATAATCTTTACTTGTTAGATATTCACAAGAGTCTGATTTTTGAGTTCGGTGGTCAGATAATGCCTTTGTATAGTGCTAATGTTAAAAAAAGGCCCTTTTAATGCTTCTTCACATGAAAAAAAAGTTATTAACCGCACGAGTGGTGTATTAATTTAATCATCAACTCATCTCAGTAGCACGGTCAGCGAATCAGCTTCCCACTCTCTTTGATTTCCATTTCAAGATAAATGGTACTCATTTTCAGAAGAACGGGGGCGAGTCCTTTTGAGTCCATCTGATGAATGCATTAACGCTGGGAAAGGGACGTCCATCCATCTTGACCACGATCCCCACAAAGCAGTCTAAGAACTAATCAAGGGGAGTCGAAGAGGTTGCATTTGGCCGCCTATGGAGAGCAATCTATTAATGTAATAATTCTCAAACATTCCCCGCAAAACAAGCAAGTTTGATGGATAGGAAAAGAAACTATAGTGAGAATAGGAATTCCAGCTTCTGTGTGTAATAAATATATCTATGAATACTTTATGAGGATGGGATTGTATGAATCATCTGCGAGAGGTGAATAGATTTTTCTCTGATAAAA